>APFE030365102.1:149829-170973 GCA_000404065.3 Pinus taeda
AAAAAGATGTGTAACTCATTCAATTCTTAACATGAAATTGATCTATAGTATTTTAAAAATATTAATAAGTATAAATCTATTTTAACCACGAATTTACCAATTACAAAGATTCGGGATCAAATTTATTAAGGTGTAAATCTTGTTCATGTAAACATTTTTACATTGAAAGATTTCCCTCTTGGCATTTGAGATATCCGTGGGTAAGCGCTCCCTCTTGACATTTGATATATGCGTGGTTAAACATTGTCTATATGTATACATAATGTGAAATTTTTTGTTATTCAAATTGCATTTTTTAACACATAAATGGATTCGATGCTTTCAAAATCTTTTTACCTACTTGGATTGTAGTTTCAAAAAATCAGTGCTAGATCTTACATAAAATTAAACTAAAAATCTAACTTGAAAAATAACCAAAATATAAAATAGTAAGACACTTTGAAATATTTTAACCAAATATACTCCCTATATCACTAATATTGAAATATTTGATTTAACTAGATATGAAATACAATGTCCACATTAAAATGATTTTTGTTATTAATATATTTTTTAAATAAACATTAGTATTATTTATCTTGTATATTGTAATATCTTATTTATAACTTATATTGAATTGTTATTATTTTTTTCATGGTTTTAAAAGACACAATCACTTATATACTTTTCTCTCTATTTTAGTAAGTTGATATTAAATAGATTAGTTAATATTGATATATATATACTTTTTTTATATTGAATATTTATTATGAATAATACATTTTTTTCAACTACTTTATTTTTTTCTCTACAATTGATATTGAAATAAATTAGGTAATATGGATTTTCAAATAGTTTTTTGAGTGTTGTATTGAAATAATTTCATAAGCAAATTGAAAATATGATAATTTTTTAATTTTATTTATTGATTTATTTTTTAAATTTTATTTCATCTCTTTTCAAAGATGATGTAAAATTGTTAATTTACAAGGACATTAAAATATTTTATTTATGGTAGAGAGTGATAGGGAAATATTATGCTTCGTATTCGGTTGTAACATCAACAACTAACCGAATAAACATAATGAGAGTGAGATTATAGATCTTTTAAAATGCTTTTAATTAAAACTAACTAATTGTGTATATTCAATTTTTTTTTTTATAGCGTAGATTTTTATTTTTATTTTTTCATTGAATATGTGCAGATCTTGCTCGAAAACTAAGCAAACATGTATATTCATTTTTGTCTTTTATTAGAGAATATTTATTTTTATTTTAAATGGAACACATATCACTTTAAATATTGATCACATAGAGGATCTCACACTCACACACATATATATAGAGAGAGAGAGAGTCACTTCTTAATATAAATAAGATTTACTAAAATTTCATTTTATTGGTGTTACTCAAAATGAAGATTTATGTAATTCTTTCTATATACACGTCTCAATATCATATATATAAAAATAAAGAGAAAACCATTTCTTAATGTAAAAAAGACTTATTGAAATTTCATTTTATTTGTGAGTTGCTTAAAATAAAGATTTACATATTTCTTTCTTTCTATGTTCAAATTGGAATTGATACATGGTGTGTGTACACATACACCATGTGTATATCCACACAAACATATACATGCAGTGTGTGTATCAACTCTATCTTGAACATAGAAAGAATTACGTAACTCTTCATTTTGAGCATGTAGAAATAAAATGAAATTCAATAAGTCTTCTTTATATTAAGAAGTGACTTTCTCTCTCTCTTTATATAAAGAGAGAGAGCCACTTGTTAATATAAGGAAGAATTATTGCACTTTTGCTTAAAGTAAGAGTTACATAATTATTTCTATTTTCAATATAGAGTTGATACATGGTATATGTACTCTGAAGATTTAAATTTAGGTGAGGAAATCAACAAGCAATGTACCCAACCGCCTAACATAACCTCAATTGACATACAACACAAATTCATCTTAAATCAAAATCTATTAAAATATCTAGACATATACATATTAAAACCCTTCTATTAAAAAAATAAAAACACACCTAAAGACCTTTTATTAAAAAAAAAATTAAAAGTTCTTTCTTTATATTATAAAGAAAAAATAATCCTTCAAAACAAAAGTAAATAAATCTGTAACATCACTAGCTTGACGAAGCTCATGTTTTTTTTTTCTTAGTAAATATTAATTCTATTAAAAGAAGGTAACAATACATTTACAAGGAGGTTGAGACCTCAAAACAGAGCTGAGACTATCCATCAGCATATTTCGACTATCCCATGGATGGGAAAACCAGAGACAACATTCCAAAGCACCAGAGATTGAGAATTGTGCATGTTGGAAAACCATAAAAAGATAAGAAGGAAATCAACAGTCAGGCTGTCTATACTGACCAGATGCCCAGAGGCGAAACAACTGCATAGTCGAAGGCCTTTTACAAAAAGACATTGTCAAAACCAGATAAACATAGACATAAGTAGCGACCTGGAGAACAGAGAAAAAAAAATAGGGGAAGAAATTATGGCACAGGAGGCATCAAACATCCGAGCCATGGTCCTTAAGTTCCTCCACTACCGGGAATGCAGGGCCCAAACAGACCTCGCCAGCTGTGGTCTCGAACTTCAAACCGCTGCCATCAGGAATAGCCACCGAACACCGGATGCCAAGGGGGCGACATGCCTGGTCAACAGAGCCCAATATGCCCTGGAGGGTGCCGTCAGGTTGCTTGATGTCCTCAAGCATACCTTTCTCTGCCTGCACATTATCAGAATTGAAAACATTGCCCACATCTTCACCGCTCTGCTTGCCACCCTGAGACAGCGACGCCGAAGTATGCACAGAGGCGCTGGATTGAGCTTCTTCCCCCACAAAGATGACAATGATACTGGATGAGAGGATGGGCTTGTTAAGACGATTGTGAAATTTGAAATGGGTGGTCTGGAAGGTGTTATGCGGTAAGGGCCTACCACCAGGACAGTTCGGTTGAGGAATTTCTGAGGGAGGGGAAGCAAGCACCATGGGGATAACAGGCGACAGAGCAGGCTAAGATATCCCACGACCTCCACGCCTACCACCATCATGACGTCAACCACGCTTGCGCACCATAATCCACAAACAGAGATAGCAAGTAGGGGAATTGAAGCAGACAAACACGAAGCGGGAGCCAAAGTAAAGGGGCCACTCACAATTCGGGGAACAGAGGTTCAAGGCATCCTCTGAAACACTGTGAGGATGCAGAGACTGATGCAAGCAACTGCAGGAAGGCCAAGGGAAAATGAGTGATGAGAGAGCCAACGTTTCCATATTAAAACTTTTTGATGAAGTTTCTCGATCGAAAGGAGTAGTTAATGCAGAATGCCAAGTGAGCCGCAAGTATCCAGAGCGAGCTTGCTTAAGCCGAGGCGAGACATGAAGAAATGTGTGATCCTGCCACCTGCAGGACCAGACGCCGGCGCAATAAATCCTATCCATAAATGTGGTAATCAAACACCCGCATCCGGGTTTGACGAAGCTCATGTTACTGACGTTTATATTTGAAATATAGATGAGTGTTGTCCATCCAATGAAAGCATGCACTATAAATCCTCTAAACACAAAATCTCTGCTAAAAGATCTCCCCTCTTACTCCACTTCCACAGGGTAATGATGTAACTGAGACTCCACACAGTTATGATGTTATTGAGAACCTAGAAACAAAATTTAGGACTAACGACTGCCTTCCTTGAAAGTACAATAAGAATTATTTGATTGAGTTTGTCCAGTTATTTTTTTCAATTAATTTTGCTTGAATTTGGGTAAATAAGTTGTAAAAATTATTTGATCGAGTTTGTCCAGTTATATTTTTCAATTAATTTTTGCTTGAATTTGGGTAAATAAATTGTATAATTTAGATGTATTAAAATTTATTCAAGTAGCCAAATTTATTTATACAATTAAACAAAAAATAATAAAAAAAATATTTAAGATGTTTTTGAAATCTGCAATATATTCCAATTATATTATCAAATTTCAATGAAAAAAATTAAAAAATAAATAAATTATACAATGCTTTAAATATATATCTTGTGAAGTGTATTCACATTCTATTCACAAGTTTTCTCAATGAAGAAAGTATAGCAAAAGATTCATAATAAGAGTTTCTACAAAGTCCAATTTTGAGGTTGTCTGATGTCTAAATCATGTTCTTTTTATTATTATAAGATAAAGGTAACATTGGGTATAGTTTCACTCGGGACAACACTGCTTTTGTATATACTTTACAACTCAAGAAAATTAAAAGTATTTGCCTTCTAAGAAAATTTATCTTCATCTTGTTCTTAGGAGCACATTATGATATATGCATATAAAGCAATATCAAACCCTACATTCTTCTATCTTTTAGAGGCTAGATAAGACATCTATTCAACAACCTAATTGACTATCAAAATTCTTATGTAGAGCATGATAGAATTACAAGATTTATAGTTGTTGCAATATTCCAGATCTCTTGAAGTCACAAATACCATAAGGCTGTAATTCACAAAGTATGCATATGATTATAGAAAACAAAAGTGTGAAAAAATGTTAACCAAAACAACCCTAAACCATATATGAAGGAATATAAAATCTGAAAACATGTGATACAAAAAAAATTGACAAATTAAAACAAGACAGAAAACACTATAGAACACTCTATACATATATTTACGATGAATGAAAGAACCCAAGATGTTTATAAGACTTTTTATGAAGAAAACTCAAAAACTCATAATGACATATGCATATCAATACCTACTATTAATGAAGAATTAGATGTTTAATAGCATTAGTTGCAATTTAATAGTTTGAAGTACAAGGACAAACCAAAAGCAAAATCTGCATCTAAATAGTTAGGGCAACCATTTAGGATTCTAAAATTGTAAGGTCAGGAATGACGTAAATGAGCCATGTAGTATACATGTTGAATTTATTTGTTTTGAGGGAAGCTTCTTTTATTTGTCACGTTATTTTAAATATATGAACAAAATATTGTTATTTTTTTATATCCTTAAAAACATTATAGAAAATACACAAATTTTTTTATGTTCAAACATCAAAAACCTTCATCCTTTAATTGCCTACTAAGGATAAGGACTTGCAAAAATTTCTGGTGGATTATAACCACTAATAAGTTTGCAGATTTACACTTTTTTAGGGTAAAATTTTGCCCTTCCACTATTGTATCTTTTTCATAATGTCCATACATAAATAAATAGTAGTGGTAGTTTTTACTAATTTATGTAAATGAGGAATTGCAACTAAAGTTCCTGAAGCTCCAAAGCAAAATTAAGAAAAATGGAGGATTGAATGCATGCATCTACCAGCTCCAACTCTCTATGACTAGATAAGTTATTAGATTTGAATGAGCCAACCCAGCACATGGGGGCCAATTATGTAAGACGAAGAAATTGTGCTAGTTAGGGCACATTAGAAGAACATGTTAGCAAAATTGGATGAACTATGATGTACTTCCAGGTGATCAACTGCATTCTCGAGATTTAATATATAAATTATCATTTTGGTTAATAATAATTATGATGATGATGGTGGTGGTGGTAAATAAAATATTTTAATTTCCATTTCAAATAAACTAATAGGTAATTAAAAGGGCTTCTTCTACGGAGGCGGAGGAATTTCCTAGAAGGCCAAAAGTGGCCGGAATTCGGGCAACAACAATTCAAAATATCTTGCAGTAGAAGTGTTTGAATCATGTTTTTTATGGTGGAAATGGATTCAGCACCATCAAAAACCTCTAGGGCACCCAGAAAGTTATCTTGAAGTTTGAAAGTTGTAATGTGGATTTTCAAAAACCTCTGGGGCACCCAGAAAGTTATCTTGAAGTTTGAAAGCTGTAACGTGGATTGACAAAAATCCCTACAGGATTTTATGGAAATATTGCCGAAATTTCCATGATTTGGGAAAAAAAGAAGTAAAATTTAAAAATTTCAAGCATTTCCTAATAAAAAGAAGATGTGTAACTCATTCAATTCTTAACAAGAAATTGATATGTAGTCTTTAAAATATATTTTAACCAATATAAATCTATTTTAACCATGAATCTACCAATTACATAGAGGGATACCATGTGAATTTCTTTTTCTATACCATGTGAAAATTTTTATTATTCAAATTGCATTTTTTAATACATAAATGGGTTCCATGCCTTCAAAACTTTTTTTGTACTTGGATTGTGTAGAGTACAAAAATTAAACTTATAGTTCCAACAAATCATTGTTGGATTTTACATAAAATTGATCTAAAAATATAACTTGAAAAATGACCAAAATATAAAATAGTAAGACAACTTAAAATATTTTAACCACATAAACTTCATACATCACTAAGATTGAAATATTTTATTTAACTAGTTATACACTACAATGTTCACACTAAAATGTTCTTTTGCTATTAATATATTTTTTAAATAGACATTAGTATCATTAAATCTTGTATATTGCAATATTTTATTTATAATTAAGAAAAGTACATTAAGTAATTAGTGTTGACTATTAAACCAAGTTTCTAAGGATGGATAATTTAATTATTTAAGTGACTTGGATCTAATGTCTACTATTGTTCTCAAGTGAGACTTAGGATCTAATCCTGGCCATTGATCATTTAGGATTTAGGGTTAGGGAGTTGGCTTAATGAAATTAGAAATAAGCCATATAGAACTAAAATTACATAATACAGAACCGCGAGCTCAGAGGCTCGGTTAGAATTAACTAAGGAAAGGCAAGGCTATCAGCTCTGAGCTGCATCCTTGTGTTGGGTGACAGATTTGTCGACTTCAACCCTGCCAAACCCCTAACAGTAACCAAGAGAAGATATTGTGAGGGGGTTTGGGCCAGAGGGCCTAAACCATCCATCAATAATCATAAGGAAAGCAAAACATGAACTAATCCTATGCTCAAGTTCTTAATAGAACGTCAGTAGTAAACGTATGGCGGGTCGGATTGTGTGGGAAATTGAACTCACCAGATTTACCGCAATCGGAGGAAGCATGATTTAGAATCCAGGCAGCCTCACCCGCGTCTATGCAGGTTGTGTTGGAAGAAACTCCGGCGCCTCAACACAGAAATCACAAGAGAATGACAGAGCAGGTTAGAAAATTTCATTACACATTAAAACCGTAACAGTGTAGAACATAGGAAAGATATAAACCTCGGACAGCATAAAAACCTTACCTCAGAACAACATCTGAAAGGGGCATGGTTCAATCCACCTCGACACGGTTGCAGAACAAGAGGAAACTGCCATACGTTAACCTGAAAAGTCGGGGTATGCTCGGTGCATGAGCGAGAAAGGAGCAACATCATCTGGAAACATCGACGAAATGATCTCTTTAGAAAGGAAAAGAGTAAAAATAGTCCCGCTCAGAATTGCATTCAATCACCCACCTCCAATGCGGGAGGCGCCCGAGGTCATAAAGGTAATGGGTACCGAGACCCTGCCCATCACGTGACAGCGCCGTCGGGAGTAAATGTCGTAGCCAAGTGTATAGGCAAGTGTATGAAAAACGAGCCATCAACATTGACCAGCAGTCAGTACACTACCACGTCAGAAATATTATTTACTTGCTCACATAGGATAAGATGGTTTTTCATAATAATCAGAACTATAAACCTTACGTTGAGGTGTTATGCCATAGTATTTCATAGGTGGAGTAAAGTGTGATAAAAAAAAAAATTATTATTACCGTGGAGTTATTACAGTAAGTTTTGGTATCTTTCACCAAACTTCTTATCAAGCTCATTATGTACGGAAATTTGGATCGATAATCAATTTCGGAGAGTATGTGATTTGATTTCCATTGAAAATATCAAACCTATTACAAAACTAAAAATGAAGCAACATAAAATTTTAAAACTTGTTAAGTTGTTGTGATACAGGGAAAGAAAAATTAAAACAACACAAAAAACACTATAAAATACTCTCTACATATATTTCATGATGAATGAAAGAACCCAAGATGTTTATAAGACCTTTTCAAAAGAAAAATAAAAAACTCATAATGCCATACTCATATTAATACTTACTATCAATGAAGAATTCAATGTTTTGCAGTGATAATGACATTAACTGGTGGAAACAAAAAGACAAACTTAAAAGAAAAATTTGCATCCAAATAGTTAGGGCAACCATTTAGATTCTAAAATTGTAAAGCAACCACTATTGGAAGAAAAATCTGCATCCAAATAGCTAGGGCAACCATCTAGATTCTAAAATTGTAAAGCAACCACTATTGGAAGTAACTCCCTCGATGAGCCATGTAGTATACATGTTGAATTTATTTGTTTGGAAGAAACTTCTTTTGTTTGTCATGTTGTTTTAAATACATGAACAAAATATTATTATATATCTTTAAAAACATTATATAAAATAAACAAAATTGTTTATATTGAAACATGAAAACTTTTCATCCTTTAATTGTCTATTATGACTTGCATAATATTTTGGTGGGTTGTAACCACTACTAAGTTTGCATATTTACAATTTTACTCCTACATGTTAAAGCATTGAAGGAAACATAAATAATGGTAGGTATATTTATTTTCATTTTGTTCCTATTCATTTTTTACGCAAATATTGCTTAAATTAACTGATGGTGCTTAAATTAAGCAATGGTAAATATGTTATTATGAGCTATTTTCAAGGATATTAATTTTAAATTGTAATTGTTTTCTTATGAAGCTCAACAATGAAAGATATTGACCTTTAAATGGTCCAATCAAATGTTTGATTTTTTCTTTCAATAATATTGAAAATAAATATATATATTTTTTTCAATAATAATGAAAAATAAAATTTTTTTGAAACATAAATATTATAACTTGCATTGGTCAATGCTAAACTAATAGTGGTCAATAGGAAAAATATTTTTTTCAATAATATTGAAAAATAAATATTTTTTTCAAACGGTAAACATTATAACTTGCATTGGTCAATGCTAAACTAATAGTGGTCAATAGGAAATATATTTTTTTCAATGATATTGAAAAATAAATATTTTTTTCAATAATATTGAAAAATAAATATTTTTTTCAAACATAAACATTATAACTTGCATTGTTCAATGCTAAACTAATAGTGGTCAATAAGAAAATCAATTTCTAGAGTTCGGCCTTGACAGAGGACTAATAACTTTTCTTCAAGTAAAATCAGATTGCAATATTATAACAAGTGTTGATAACTTTTCTTCAAGTAATCAGATTGCAATATTATAACAAGTGTTGCATTGCAACGTAGTTGCTGTCACTTAAGTGGATGTTATGTTTTTTGAAAAATTGCAAATTGATATATGAAGTGGAAAGGTTAATTGCTTAAGGGATAAGGACTTGTATCAATTTTTGGTGGGTAGTAATCACTAGTAAGTTTGCACATTCACACTTTTACTCGTACATGTTAAAGCATTGAAGAAACATAAATAATCCTAGGAAGTAACTACTAAGTTTGCACATTTACACTTTTACTCTCAGTAGGTATAGTTATTTCCATCTTGTTTCTATTCAAATTTTATGCAAATAATTTATTAAATTATGGTGGTTAGTAATTGATGATAAATAGGTTATTTACCTGAGTATGAGCTATTTTAAAGGATCTTAATATTAGGCGGTTTTCCTATGAAACTTAACAATGAAAAATCATTGCAAAAATATTTAAAAATCATGGCAACAAAAGGATGATAAAAATAATCGATAACCTTGAGGGCTAAGAAGGTAAATATAAATATGAGAAAGTTTAATTTGGTTACCAGATCTTAGGAGGAGCAAGCTAGGATATTTCATAGAAGATGTGTGTGCCCTACTAATTAATGTCCATGTGTGTACTAAAATAGGAAAAAATGTATTTAGGATAAAATTTTGCCCTTACTCTATTGTATCTTTTTCAAAATGTCCATAAAAAAAGGAATCTTAATGGTGGTTTTTACTAATTTATGTTTTATTTCGATTCATGAATATTTTTAGGGGTCTTGCTTTTTTAAATAAATGGTTATTTAGCAAATCGATGAAATAGTGACTTTGGATCAACAAAATGAAGAATTACACTTAAGTTCAAGAAACTCCAAGAAAAATTAAGAAAAATAGAAGATTGTCAGAATGCATCCACCAACTCCACGCTCTATCACCAAGTAAGTTGATCTGAATGAACCAACCCAACACATGGACGATCCCATCTTCATTTCAAATTAGTGGAAAAATAGGTTGTAAATTTTGTGTCTTTAGGGCTAATTCTATAATGTATATGCCTACACAGAACCCTTTTTTTTTTTTGTTTTTCATGCTAAATCTCTAAAGAAATTGTGCTAGTTAAGACATATCAAAAGAACACGTTAGTAAATTTGGATGAACAATGATGTAACTCAAAGCGATCAACTACGTTTCGGAGATTTAATATAAAAATTAGATTATTTTGGTTAATACAAAATATTTTATTTTATTTTAAATAAATTAATAGGTTATTACAAGTTAAAAATTTCAATTATTTTTTAATAAAAAGATGTGTAACTCATTCAATTCTTAACATGAAATTGATATATAGTATTTAAAAAATATTAATCAGTTTAAATCTATTTTAACTACGAATTTACCAATTACAAAGATTCAGGATCAAATTTATTAAGGTGTAAATCTCATTCATGTAAACATTTTTACATTGAAATATTTCCCTCTTGACATTTGATATATCCGTGGCTAAGCGCTCCCTCTTGACATTTGATATGTGTGGTTAAGCACTGTCTCTCTCTATATGTATATATAATGTGAAATTTTTTATTATTCAAATTGCATTTTTTAACACATAAATGGGTTCTATGCTTTCAAAATCTTTTTGTCTATTTGGATTGTAGTTTCAAAAAATCAATACTAGATCTTACATAAAATTAACCTAAAAATATAACTTGAAAAATAACCAAAATATAAAATAGTAAGACACTTTGAAATATTTTAACCAAATATACTCCCTATATCACTAATATTGAAATATTTTATTTAACTAAATATGCAATACAATGTCCACATTAAAATGTTTTTTGTAATTAATATATTTTTAAAATAAACATTAGTATTATTTAATCTTGTATATTGTAATATTTTATTTATAACTATATTGAATTTGTTATTTTTTTTTTCATGTTTTAAAAGAACAAACACATATATACTTTTCCTCTTTATTTAGCAATTGATATTAAAATAAATTAGTTAATATTAGATTAAAACTACTTTTTTTATATTGAAAAATTATTATGAGTAATACTATTTTTTTCTCATCTATTTATTTATTATTTTTTTCTCTACAATTGATATTGAAATAAATTAGGTAATATGGATTTTCAAATAGTTTTTTGAGTGTTGTATTGAAATAATTTCATAAGCAAATTGAAAATATGATAATTTTTTAATTTTATTTATTGATTTATTTTTTAAATTTTATTTCATCTCTTTTCAAAGATGATGTAAAATTGTTAATTTACAAGGACATTAAAATATTTTATTTATGGTAGAGAGTGATAGGGAAATATTATGCTTCGTATTCGGTTGTAACATCAACAACTAACCGAATAAACATAATGAGAGTGAGATTATAGATCTTTTAAAATGCTTTTAATTAAAACTAACTAATTGTGTATATTCAATTTTTTTTTTTATAGCGTAGATTTTTATTTTTATTTTTTCATTGAATATGTGCAGATCTTGCTCGAAAACTAAGCAAACATGTATATTCATTTTTGTCTTTTATTAGAGAATATTTATTTTTATTTTAAATGGAACACATATCACTTTAAATATTGATCACATAGAGGATCTCACACTCACACACATATATAAAGAGAGAGAGCCACTTCTTAATATAAATAAGATTTACTAAAATTTCATTTTATTTGTGTTGCTCAAAATGAAGATTTATGTAATTCTTTCTATATACACGTCTCAATATCATATATATAAAAATAAAGAGAAAACCATTTTTTTTTTTTTAACAAAGTCGGTTGCTGTATTAATAATTGAAAAAAAGAGGGGAGTCAGGACTCCTGAGGTACATTGAGTGCTGAGGGCAGCCTGGATCAATGGAGTTACAAAACAGATATCTCTCCTTGATCCTTCTCCTACTTGTTCTGTCTTTAAGGACTTTTGAATTACTGTAAATTCTTACATATTGGAGCAGCAAAAATTGACATTTGCAAATCATTTCTAATCTATCTCTATATGACTAATGTGCCTTGCAGTAGATTCCTCCAGCTTTTCATCGCCTTCTACTTGCTTGGTGCTTGAGGAGCTTGGGGCTGCATTGTTGCGTTTGCCCATCATGTATTTCAGGATCGATATAGACTCTTCCGCATGACTGCACCTGTTTGACAAATGATTAAACTGTTCATGAAGTGAAGAGACCCTGTACAAGAAGAGATCAATTTCTGCTGGGTATTGTCATTAATAATGTGGTTCTGGTCTTTGGTTCTTGTTTCCAAAATCTTCTGCTGGTTGTCTAAAACACGATGTTGGGCTCTAATTTCTTCCATCTCAACTTGCAGGTCCGCACAGTGCAAGCAATCCTCATTGCGAGCCATAGCTGATGCTATGGATGGGGAGATTAGGGGGCAGATGAGAGCGAAGAGTGGCTGCCTAATGATACGATCAACAACCCGGGAAGCAGAAATCTTCTAGGATACAGGGGCGAAAGAGGAGAATCGGATTGCAACATAGCATGAAGAAGGCTTCCTGAGGACCTGGTAGATCCACTTGGAGACAGAGGCGGGGATGAGTGAGTCGCAGAGAGGAGCAATCTGGGGATAGAGTGGTAGAGTAAGGAGGAGGGAGAGAAGATATAAGGGGAGGCGGGAGAGGTGGGAGCCGGTCACGAGAAATGTGAGTGAATCCTGAGAGATGCACGGGTAGGTCAGAGAACTGTCCTGGTTAGCCCGAGAAACTGGTCTGAAAAGATAGAAACCGGCAGAGCTGTTGAGATTGATAAGAGTTTTAGGAAGATCAAATCTATGCCATATCCCTATGCAGATTGCGATCTTGCTGAAGGTTTAGAAGATCTGATTCCAATCCTTTCTGTCAGTACTGTCCGATTTGGTGCTGAATAGCTTGTTTCAGATCATGGCAAGGGCTGATGGATCTCCTTAGAGTTGCAACACAAGCTACCTACTGACCTTTCACACGCTCTGTTAGCATATCCGTCGGCCTGCTTGTTGAGATTGCGAAGGATATGGTAGTACTGCAAATCATCCATTGTCTGATGCAGTAGTTGATTGCGCCTGTTGATTTGCTGGAGGAGGGTATTGGGCGATTCCTTCTGTTGAACCATGAGGTGGATGACAACAGAAGAATCCCCAAAGATCCTTGCCGATTTTATCCCCAGTTTGCTTAACTGAGTTAGTCCCTGAAACAGGGCTAACGCTTCAGCTCTATTATTCGAGACCTTCCCTAGACCCCATTTGTAATGGAGGATGTGTTCCCCGTTGGCGTTGATAATCAGTCCCCCTGCTCCGGCTGTACCTGGATTTGATTTAAATGCCCCATCGAAAAAGGATAGAAGTAGTTGCAATTTTGTATCCAGTTGGCGAACTCCTCTTCTTTTAATCTGACTTTCCAGGAGTTGGTTTCCACCCTGCGTTGTTCATTCGCCATGCTACCTTTCTGTGTATTGTAATTTTTTTCTAGAATGTAACTTATAAAATATCTCTCTTCCACACTATACATTGTTGCATCTATCCTGCCTGAAGTTTTGATTGAAATAGTTTCCAGGGTGAGATTTTTGGCCTTGTTACAGATTATTCTTATAGCTAAGCTCTTGTCTTGGAATATTTTCCGATTTCTTGCTAGCCAAATTCGCCATAACAAGGTATAAGGGAGAGCATTCCATACTCTCTTCACCAGGTTGCTTCTTTTTTCTTTCCAGGGGAAACATTTTCTCCAAATGTGAATTGCTTCAGCTATGGAATGCTGAGGATTCCAAAGTAAGTTGCCAGTGAAAGACAATCTTTTCCAACAATCAACAGCAAAGGGGCATTCTACAAAGAGATGGTGCATCGTTTCTTCGGCGTTGTAGCAGTTGGGACATCTGGATGGGCCGTTGATGCCTCTCTTTTTCAAGTTCTCTGTTGTTAAGATTTTGCCTTTCAGCAGAAGCCATATGAAAAAATTTATTTTTGGAAGTGCCTCTGACCTCCAAACTATTTTCCATTGGTTACATAAAGTCATGGGAAAGGTGCTATTGCAGAGGTATTGGTGGCCTGCTTTGACTGTGTAATTTGTTCCAGTTGAATCCCAACAAAATCCATCCCTCTCATTTTTCTTGATGGGAGCTTTACTATGAAGGAGAGTCTGTAGATGGCTTAGGCTAGGCTTTAATTCACTGGGTATTTCCGGGAAGGACCACCTTATCCAGATGTGGGAATGGGGATCCCAGCTGGAGATTTGATCCAGATGATGTATACCCCTATTGTTAAAGAAATTAATGATGGGTATGGCTTCTTTATGCATGTTTATCGGTTGTTGTCCCAAGATTTTATCAGTTCCAATGTTGATGCTAGCTCCCCCCCAGGAACTTTAGAAATATTCTGAATCAAGAGAGGGATGGTTTTTTTGCATAGCCGCCAGATTTTAGAGGAGTCTCTGCTGGGAATATTGGAGTCAAGGAGTTGCTGTCTGTGGAAGTTTAGGTATTTGGTCTCCAGCACCCTTTTCCACCACGATAAGGGACTTTTTATAAACCTCCATACAATTTTCCCACCAAAGGCAAGATTTAAAAACTTAGGCGACCTAATACCGAGACCTCCTCTATCTTGGGTTTGGATGACATGTTTCCAGCTGACTAAATTAAACTTGCTTTTGTCGTTCTTCCCTCCTTGCCAAAGGAAGTGGCATAGAACAACTTCCATTTTGTGGTGAAATATGGCAGGAGCTTGATAAAGAGAGAAACAGTAAAGGGGAAGAGAGGTGATACCTGACTTGAGAAGAATAAGGAGGCCTGCTGGGTTGAGCCACAATGATCCCCATTGCTGCACCTTCCTCTTCACCTTGTCAATGATTCCATCCCAGGTTCCAGCCTTCAATGGACCTAGGCTCACTGGCATGCCCAGGTAAGAGAAATGGGTCCACTCCAGATTGCATGAGACACCAAATATATTTGCGATACTGTGAATAACTTGATTTGAAGTGTTCCATCCATATATACAGCTTTTAAGCTGGTTGACCAAGCCTCCAGAATACCCCATAAATTGTCAAGGAGTTTCTTGAACCTCCTTGCTATTGTGGTGGAAGCTCCTCCAATTAACAAGGTATCATAAACAAACTGTGAATGGTTGATGTTCTTGGCTCCATTCCTGAATTTGATTCCAGTTATCAGGCCCACTCTCCTGTTGTGGTCCAGAGCTTGACTGGAGGATTCTGCCATGAGGATAAAGAGATAGGGGGAGAAGGGGTAGCCCTGTCTAAGACCCCGGGAAGATTAAAATGCTTCACCTGGTTTTCCATTGATCAGGGGGGAAATCCAGGGCCCAGAGATGCAAGCAACTATAATATTAATGAAGGGCAACTCTAACCCCATCTTTTTTAAGACAACTATAAGGAAGGAGTGCCTAACTCTGTCAAAGGCATTAGCCAGGTCGAGCTTGAGGATGAACCCTTTTTCCTTCCTGGAGAGGCTCGAATGTATGGCTTCTTGAACTAGAAGATTGGAGTCAGTGATTTGCCTATTAGGCAAGAAACCTCCTTGATTTTCAGATATCAAAGAGGGAAGGAGGGGTTTAAGGCGAGAGGCTAGAATTTTGGACAGAATTTTATAGGAGGAGTTACAGAGGGAGATGGGTCGGAATATGGAAAGGGAAGAAGGTCAATTTGTTGGCATTATGTTACTGGTATGGTTATAGGTTACAGATGTTGTACTTGATGGCAACACCCATGGCAAGGGCTCTCAATATGATGAAAATTAAGAAGTACGCAGGAGAACAGTTCAGAAGATGCGTACCCATAGGTACGTTGTGCAGGGACCGCGTCCAGACACGCAGGTTACCCATTCATGAGGTGCGTACCCCCAGTGCACACACTTCAAGGCAGTAAAGTGCGCACACGTGGGGTTCCTTATGTTTAACCCTTGGTATTAACCGACGGTATTGTGTTATCATGGTTCTGGCCCGTGGTATTGTTTTATTTTATTATTATTATTGAGCCCCATGATCCTTGATTTGAGGAAGAGTTTGCCTATATAAAGCAAAGGAGATCATTTGGCTTAGTATGCTTTTGGGTTGAATATCTTAAGATCTGAAATATTTGGGTTATTGTTTCAAAAAGCTTGATCTATATGAAAGTGAAGTGGAAGGAGAATCTGTAAAGGGTGATCTCCCGAGCGCTTGATCATATCTGGGCATCTGTCTAACTGTAGCACACTGGTGATCTGTAAATTCAGCCCTAATCTGATGTACGCAGGTGTTTAATGGTGCCCCTGCGTAGGTACATAGAGCAGAAGAAGGATAAGTGCGTGGATACACAGGGGCGACAAAGGCGCAGTGCGTGGGTACGCTAAGGCGACAAAGGCGCAGTGCGTGGGTATGCTAAGGTGACGAAGGAGCAGTGCGTGGGTACGCAGAGCGACGGTGGTTCAGGTGCGTACGCACAGAAACAGTACGCGGCGCGATAGTGTCTTTGGGTGCGTGCCTTCAGTGAAGTACGCGGTGCGATAGTGTATTTGGGTGCGTACTGTACGCAACGCAGTAGAAGAAGCAGTGCGTGGTCACGCAGTGCAGCAAAAGAAGCTCTGCATGTATACGCAGAGAAGCAAAGGGTGAAGTGCGTAGCGACGTAGGCCAGTAAAAGGAAAACTGCGTATCTGACTTAAGATCTTCTGTTGACTGAATTTTTTCTATTGATAAGGTGTTCTGGGTTCAGGTCTGTTATTTTGATCTGGTTACTGCAGCTGATTGTAATTTATATGTACTTGATGATCATTTGATGTATATGGATCCAGTTTGAAAATTTATGAAAAGTGGTCCTTGTAAAGAAGTAAGGGGTTGTAGCTTCCTTCCAGGAGAGACTGGAAAACGAGAGAGAGTTGTAGCTCTCTGCAGGTTGTAGCCTGCGTACTGGTAAAGGACTGCACCAGTACAAGACCATTGTAAAAGGAGTTTCTAATTTGAAGAAGATAGAGACATATTGCAGCAGGTGGTTTTCACCCACATTGGGTTTCCACCTTATATCTGGTGTTCTTTGATGTGACTGTCTGTTTTTCTTGTTCATGCTCATTATTTTATGGTACTGATATGCAAAAATAATTCAAAGTATAAATAAGGAAGATTTGGTAAAAGGAATAGATAATACTGATTCAGCCCCCCTCTCAGTATTATTTTCAACACAATTTTCTTTGGGGATGAGGGCAAGAAAGGTGGCATTGGTGAACCCTCCTATTTTCCCCTTTCTTTGCATCCATCGGATCATCTTGATCAGGTCCTTTTTTATATGACCCCAAAACACCCTATAGAAGCAAATGGGGAATCCATCAGGCCCGGGCGCCTTATCAAGATGTAGATTCCAAATCGCTCTTTTGATTTCCTCTTCTTCAATTTCCTTGTTAAGACTGTCGTTCATCTCCTTAATGATTCCTTTGGGTAAATGTTGGAGCTAATCAGAATAATCCTCTTCACCTATGGTTTCAGTTAAAAGATCTCTATAATGCTCGGAGGCGGCCTTTCTTATGGTCTCTTGAGTGCTATGCAGATTTCCTTCATTATCCAAGATTGAGCTTACATTGTTCCTGAGCTTTTGAGCAGTGGCATGTTTGTGAAAATAGGTTGTATTTTTGTCTCCTCCTTGGAGCCATAATTTTCTGGATTTTAAACGCCATTTGGTTTCTTCCTCCCTGTTTATGTGGCTCAGCTGTGTATAGAGTGCGCGTTCTTGCTCCTTGTTTTGCTGAGATAAGCCATGTTCTTCGATCCTTAATTGCACACTCTCTAAATCAATCTTGATTTTCTTTTTAACCTCCTCTGGCTCCTGGTAGTTCTCTTTGGCCCATTCCTTTATCACATGTTTGGTTCTTTTTAATTTGGTTTCCCAGATGAAACCTGGTGAACCTTCTACATGCTGGCTCCAAGCCTTCTGAACGATTTCTCTGACTGCTGGAATCCAATTCCAAAGAGGGCTGTATTTAAATGGGATAGGTCCGAGGGGGCAGTGGGTTTCCACAGTGAGAGTAATAGGATAGTGATCGGAAGCTGAGGTATTGAGGACTATGGTGTATCCTACAAAGAAGGAAGAGAGGTACGAGATATTGACTAAGAATCTGTCAAGTCTCTCCATTATGTTGCCAATGTTGATCCTACGGTTACTCCAAGTGTACCTGCGATTTTTGGGAACAACATCAACTAATTCATGTTCCTGAGTGATAGCCTCTAGTTGACCTCTGAAGGGATCTGGAGTGAAACATCGTCCCCTTTTTTCGTTGGCATGCAAGACCAGGTTGAAGTCGCCTGCTATTATGATTTTTGAGTTTAGTTCCCCATCGATACTTGTCTTCATATCGTCCCAGTAGATTTCCTTTTCTTTGTAATGGTTGGGAACATAAAAATTGCAAATGATTACTGTGTTACTGCCTGCTCTACTGTCCAGAGTGGTTCTGATCCAATTTTGGTGGAGATTTGTTGAGGTGCAGTTCCATTTACTATTGTCCCAAATGGTGACAATTCCTCTGGAGGCTCCTCTTGAGCCACTGATGCATCCTATATATTGTTTCTGCTGATATATTATTCTTCTCATTTCTTGTTGGTCTTTTTTTGTCTCATGTATCAACATAATTTCTGGCTTTTCATTGTGGATTAGGTCTCTGAGGGCAGCAAATTTGGAGGGGTGCCCTAAACCCCTGCTATTCCAAGATAAGATTTTCATCATTATGTATTGGGCATGCGGAGAGGTGCTCGCCTCTCTTGATCTTTGTAGCTTGTATCTTTCTCTTGATGCCCCAGAATGAAGGATTCTATTGGAGTTTGCGTTCCCATGGCTATGTCTTTCTGGGCATTCTCATCCCTGTGTTGCTTAACTGATTTTCTACCAGGTCCTGGTTTTTTGTAAATGTCGGTGGTTGTTCCATGTTCTTTCGAAGAGCTTCTGGTTATTCTTGGTAGAGAGGGTTCAAGGGAGGCCTGTGATGAGATGATCTGGGAAGGGTGGGGATCAAAAGGCTCGGAGGGGGGATCTTCTGGGGGAGACTCAAGAGCAGAGAGGACAAGAAAGGGGTTGGAAGAGGAGGGGAGGGGCGGATCAGGCAGGAGGGGGACAGATGGAGAGGGGGAGGAAGAACAAGGGCGCATAACAGAGGGTCCATGGGTGTCAGTTTCAAGGGGAGGCTTGGGTGGAGGAGCAGACTTCTTCTTTTTGACTGTTTCCCAGTGACCTTCCTGCTCGTCACTCTCTGCATTGACAAGTTTAGCACATCTATTAGCAAAGTGTCCATATTCATGACATAACTTACATTTAAATGGTATCTACTCGTAGTCCAGTTGCTGGACATGACTCCATTCATCCACTTTCAGCTTTATTGCTTCAGGCAGTCCTTTGCCTAGATCCACTTCGACACAGATCCTTGCACAAGCTTGCATGTTGTCCTTCAGCTCGCTGCGATCGATATATTTTCCTATAACATTCCCTATGGCCCGAACAGACTCATCTCCCCAGCAATGGAGAGGGAGGTGAGGGAGACGGACTCAGACTGGAACAACACTGGGAATGTCTAGCTCAGGGTCAAAATTTGGGGTCCATTTGTTGAGGTAGAGGCCCCTGGAGTCCATGAAGTACGACCCGTTACTGAAGATTAAATCCTTATCCTCTTTGGATTCGAAATGGAATGTATAGTACCCTTTTCCACAGAACCTAATTGATATCTTCCCTTGGATTTTGTCTGACCAGTTTCGTTCAACCCATCTTTGAACTGTTCTTGGAGAGGGCCAAAGGCCTGTAAATTGTCCAATGAGACCTTTTTCAGCAAGAGATAATGCTGCCATGCGAGAAAGGGTTGGAGGGAGCTGAACTTCTTGAAGAACATCTAATTTCTTAACAAATTTCGAAAGCGCAGGTCTGGGGTGTTGAGGAGGGAGGGATTTCACAAGTTCTGAAAAAGCTTTTTGTGGATCGATTTCCTCCCGAGGTGATTCTGGGAGGGCCATGGCGGGGGGCCAAGGCCCAGGCCGTCGCGATGACGGATGGGGGGAGCTATCTTAGAGGGCGCGCGCAGGCTATTAGAGGGCGCACACAGTTTTGAAGAGGATAAAGAGAAAACCATTTCTTAATATAAAAAAGACTTATTGAAATTTCATTTTATTTGTGAGCTGCTTAAAATAAATATTTACGTATTTCTTTCTTTCTATGTTCAAATTGGAATTGATACATGTTGTGTGTACACATACACCATGTGTATATCCACACACACATATATATGCAGTGTGTATCAACTCCATCTTGAACATAGAAAGAATTACGTAACTCTTCATTTTGAGCATGCAGAAATAAAATGAAATTCAATAAGTATTCTTTATATTAAGAAGTGACTTTCTCTCTCTCTTTATATAAAGAGAGAGAGCCACTTGTTAATATAAGGAAGAATTATTGCACTTTTGCTTAAAATCAAGAGTTACATAATTATTTCTATGTTCAATATAGAGTTGATACATGGTATATATACTTCGAAGATTTAAATTTAGGTGAGGAAATCAACGAGCAATGTACCCAACCCCTGACATAACCTCAATTGACACACAACACAAATTCATCTTAAATCAAAATTTATTAAAATGTCTGGACATATACATATTAAAACCCTTTTATTAAAAAAATAAAAACACACCTAAAAACCTTTTATTAAAAAATAAAATAAAATTCTTTCTTTATATTATAAACTAAAAATAACCCTTAAAACAAAAGTAAATAAATCTGTAACATCACGTTTATATTTGAAATATACACGAGTGTTGTCCATCCAATAAATCCTCTGAACACAAAATCTCTGCTAAAAGATCTCCCCTCTTACTCCACTTCCACAGGGTAATGATGTAACTGAGACTCCACACAGTTATGATGTTATTGAGAACCCAGAAACAAAATTTAGGACTAACGACTGCCTTCCTTGAAAGTACAATAAGAATTATTTGATCGAGT
>APFE030365102.1:172351-199732 GCA_000404065.3 Pinus taeda
AAAGAGAAAAAGAAAGGGTTCAAAGAGATTTGACATGTTTTACAAACGAGTTCATGGATTGTAGGGTATCCATTGTATCAGATGGGTGGAAAAATATTAGAAACCAACATTTGATAAATGTTCTTGGTGTTTATTCTAGTGGTGCAATATTTATTACATGTCATGACTCCTCCATCAGTGCAACTTCTGAAAATATTACAGATCTCCTATTGCAATAAATTAGAGATGTTGGTCCTAATAATGTGGTTCAAGTGATCACTAATAATGCAAAAAATTGTAAGGCAGCATAAAACGTTATTGAGCGTACTCATCCACACATATTTTGGTACGGTTTCTTGGTGCACTCATTGAATCTTTTAATGCATGATATTATGAAGCATAAAGAATGTGGATGGATTAATGATATTTACCAAAGAGGGAAGCAACATTAAATTTATCACAGGGCATACAAGGGTAAACTAATTTTATGGAACTTATTCCAAGTTGCACTTGCTTAAACTTGCAAAAACAAGATTTGCAAGTTATTACCTCACCTTTAGGCGGCTAGTGAAGGTGAGACAATATTTAACTAATATGGTTACCTCCGAATCATGGGAGGAAATTAACAATGATAGAGATGGGGCTAATGTAGCCAAGGGCACTATTCTTGACATGTTATTTTGGTCACAAATTAAATATGTTTTGCAATTCACCAAACCAATTTATTACATGATCAAGTTTGCAAATTTAGATCGACCAATAATAGGGGAGGTGTATGAGCAGATGGATAGCATGTTAGGGAATATTAAATACATTGTTGAGCCTATAGATATGACTTTGTACAATTATATTTGTGCAGAGGTGGAAAACTGATGGGGTATGCTAAAAATTCCATTTCATGCCTTAGCATATGGTCTAACACCTAAATACTATCATCCATAATGGCTTTCAACACCAACACCTGGGGGGGAGAAGGAGAAAACCACACCTAGATCCATAGGTTCTAGAGGCTTATATGAGAGCATTGGATAAATGAGTCCCTGATGAGGAGAAGTCTGCCATGGTACAAAAACAGTTGAGAAACTATACCTTTAGCATTGGTCCTTTTGGGAGCATTCATGAAGGTGATACTCGACTTCTACGGACTTTGGCATTGCGGTTGCTATCACAAGTGGTAAACACTTCTTCTCCAAAGAGGTGTTGGAGTTATTATTCTTTCATCCGCAATGTTAAAAGGAATATGTTGAGTTTAGACTAGGTAGAGAGCTTGGTTTATGTTCACTACAACTTGTGATTGTTGTACTATGATCGTGATGATGCAAAGACTAATAAAGACCTTAAGGTTTTGGATAGAAATCCAGAGGAACCCAATTTGGAAGATGGAGTGTTACGATTAGAGAAATTAGAGGATGTTCTTATCTAGGATGATGATGATCGAATTGAGATGCAACCCCCATCTAGTACCTTGGTTCTCAGGTTCCATGCTTCAACACCAACAATGGGGGCTTCATCTTCATAAGTTTTAGTGCCACAAATTCCACGTGCATCATATTCTTGATTTCCACCTCGTGGAGGCCCACCGCCACGTACTATTCATGGTGGAAGGAGGAGAGCTTAATAGATATATTCACAATTTACTACTTTTGTCATAGATTAGAATTATAGGCTTGTTGTGAATTTGAACTTTTTTGTCTTACTCTTCCTAGTTCAGTGTGTACTTGAGTCTTGGTGGTGGCCAAGTGGCCTATTTTGTAAACATTATTATTTGAATTTTGGACATGACTAATGTTGACAGTTGCTCACTTGCTAGATAAATTACTTGAATGTTTGATGATTTTATGATTTATCTTCTAAATGCTTTATGTTTTATAATATGCTTAAAAATTTGATGCCTGTTTGTAATTGCTAGAATCTAGATGGTTGATGCTAGAATAATTAATCATTGATGTAAAATGGAAACATGGATGCCATATCTATCTTGATTTATGTAAAAATATGCATGTTTTCATGTCTTCTACAACTGATTTGGTATTTGGGATGTTTTTTTTAATATAATATATATATATATATATAATATATATAGTAGACGCTTCACCTTCCTATATTTTTGGAATGACGCTTCCACGTCCTTTCTCCAAAAAATGTCCCCGTTTTGTCCCCACTTTGTGCAACGTTGGTTATGAACCTGTGCCCTTGCAATATATGACTCACTAGTAATGCCCTTGCAGGACATGACTCATTACTAACCACTAGGTTACATGCTGGGTACATAGTTCCTTTTTTCCTTTTTGTTTGGTAAATAACTCTTTTTCATAATTCCTTGAAATACTTACATATATGCATTTTAATGTGTTTTACATAAGTTTAAATCCATTTAATGGTATTTTCCAACTTCTCTGATTATTTATTATGTCAAATCAATTATCAATATTTAAAGATCCATTTCCATTTACTATAACTAGACAAGTAGTGAAGCCATGACAACTTGCACCCACATTTTATTATCGAGATAAACTATTTTGCTCTTCATGGAACTTGTGAACTTCCTCCTTCATTAAAATTGACATGATGGGGTGGCATAAAGAGTGTGAGATTATTATTTTTATTAAAACGAGTACTTGGAAATTTTGGCTTAGTTTATAGTTGGCTTAGTTTATAGATGAGAGGTTTGAGGATCAAATTATATCACTTTTGTTCGGTTGGAATGCCATTTTTTTGGACAAGGAGAAATGTGATAAGGTTTCAATATTTTATTCAAGATCTAGTTGCGATCCTTATTTTCCATTATCTTTAAATATGACTTGGTCAATTGATTATGAGGCTCGATAATATTCGACTCTTAGCGTCACTGCGAACCTCAATTTTCAAACCTAAGTAATCATTTGTTCATTCTCAATCTGTGCTATCTACCGAGTCTAAGAATTGGTTTCAAGTTTGTTGGGTTTAATTCTTTTAAGTTGAAAAATTATATTTCTTTCAAAAGAACTATGGATATAAATTTGAGATTTCACATTAGAAACTAGTTGTGCAATTATTGTACTTAACTAGAAGTAACATGGGATTCACTTAATCCTTTATTTTACATTTCAACACTTCCCACCTTAATTAGTTAGAGGCTCCTTGGTAATTTGTCTTAGAAATTCTATAAGGAATTGATGATATATATAAGCACAACCACCCAAATTGTAGTTTGTTTTGTGAACACTACAATCTTCAAGACTTAATCTAGAAGTGTGAATGACACAATGAGGGTAGTTAATAAAATCTGACATTAGCAACAAGGAGATGGGAAATTTGGAAAAAAAAACGGCAGCAAAACTATTGAAATTTGGGTAGCCTGGAAGGTATTTTCGAGTGGAGAAAAACCACAAAAAGGATTTTGTTGTGAAAAGTAACCACGGTTTGGGGTTTTGAACCCAAAGAAGTAGGCTTGGAACCCAAGGTAATTAATATTTTATTCTAATTTGTTATTGAGTGGTAAATAGGGGTTTCTTGAAGGATAAATAAGACCCCCAAGACACTCACACAAGAGCTATAAACATAGGCCAAAAGAGAGGCCTATTCACAAGTGATATGGACTTCATTTGTGGAGAATGAGAGCACGAGAAGAGTTGTAGACCTTAGAGGATAACCACAAGAACGACAACTAGTAGGAAGCTGAGTTAGGAAGGGATCATTTTCCCTAGTCACAAGTAGCAAGAACCGTGATTTGTCTTAAGAGGGCTTAGTAGACTAGAAAGCCACATCCAGCTAGGAGGGAGACCAAAGTTTGCTTGACAAGGAACCCAAGTTAGCTGGAAGGGCTAAGTAGGCAGAGGGTCTGTTTGTGGAGGGTTGGGGCTAGATCTAAGGCTTAGGCTAGATGTAGAAGAAGGCGTGGTTAAGGCTAGAAAGAGGTTTGTCATGGTGCATTAGGGTTGGTCGCAGGGTTTAGAATGTGCTGGAGAAGGCCAAAGGCTTGGCTAAGTAACTGCAATCCCAAAGGGAGGAGTCAAATTCCCTGTTAGGGTTGTTGTAGCTACACGTATTTGTTAAGAGGCTAATTGAGTTTGTTCTAAATGGGACGAGGCTTAAATAAGGGTGATCATGGGTTGTTGTGAAGGGGATGTAGGCCTAGTAAATTTGGGAGGCATTGTCGAGGTTAAGAATAACCAGACATGAAGTAGACCAAGGGTAGCCACAACCTATATTAACATGAATAGACCTAGCTAAGGTTTTCCTAGCCTAGAAAAGGAGGGTTGAGGGTAGAAGAAGGGTTTGACAATGGTTTTTTATGTGGATAAACGCTGAACAGTAAAGTAAAACTGCTAGATGTTGTCTAAAGGAGTAGATAATGCACAAAAGGAAGAATGTAGCAACAAAGGATAAAGGCTACAACAAGGACATAAAGAATACTAGTGTTTGTGTGATGAAGGAACCAACCTAGGTGAGTAAAGTATCTTGTTGTTGTGACTTGTGGGCGAAGGATAACATATTGTATTTGTAGTTGGGCAGATGAAGACCTAATGGACTAGGCTTCAACCCTAAATTATATTGGTTGAAGAATAGACTTGTATAAATATATATATATATTAACATTGTATCAGTGTTTGTAAAGGGCCATGATTCCTAGTATGAGATCCTTAAGGTTTTCTTATTAATGGACAAATAAGGAACACGGTTTTGGGCAAAAAAAATTATGTACTATTGTTGATCTGTTTGTTGGTATATTATTCTATGCAAAGTTGTTCAAGTTGCGCATCTCTAGTGTGTTTATGTGTTTTGCGAAGTCATAGACTAGACCTAGGGTTCAAGGAATTTCAACATGGTATCAGAGCTACTTTGAAGGGAAGCTAGATCAAAGTGTGCATAGATGTCAACTCTAGGCGAGAGCTGTGAGACTGTTGCATGGAGCAACAATATTGCCAACTCACAGTTAGCTAGACATGGATAAAAAGGTTCAACATAAAACATGGAGATGTGGTCTTGAATAGTTTGGTGATGAGATATGATGGGAGTTCTAGTGGATTGGTGGATAAATCAGTGCATAGTAGTATGTTGTGTGGTAGGTTACCGACACCGTTGATGGAATTTCGTTGACTTAAGTATGTTGAGACAATTTAGGTGCCTTGGTAGGGAGTGCTTTGGCATGGACGAGGTAGATTCTTGTGGATAGTAGGTTGATGATGAGATATCTTCATTAGGTTTCAAAGTTTCACATACAACAGTGGATCCACGTGCATATGAGATGTTTGGACCAAGAGGACGAGGACACTTGTAGATTTGAGTTGCAGTGTTTTAGAGTGGACTAGGCCCAATGTTCAACCACAACTTGGGATTGAACTTGAAAGGACACAAGTTCAATTGCAACACTTTCCAGGAGGGAAGGCAAAGTGAACCAAGGGGAGGTTGTGTAGGCTTTGAGGGTGTTTGGCTTTAGAGGGAGATTGCGAAGAAAATTCAGTCGCCCAATGGAAGTCTAACCTTCAAGATTCAAGAGAGACAATGGAGTTTTCAGCCCATGCAAGGAAAGTCATGAGCTATGTGACGAAAATCATGGTGGTGTAAGGAAAGTCGTTGACCATGCAATGAAAGTCATAGATCGCGCAAGGAAAATTCACCGTACATTTAAGGACAACCATGCACCATGTAAGATAAGTCTTGATCAAGCACAAAGAAGATATGGGATATGTGAGGACATTCATGGCTATGTAAGGGAAAATCATGGCTCATGCAAGGAAGTCATAAAAATGTAATAAAATTCACGGAGATGGAGATTTCTACGAGAAGGACATGGAGATACCTTCCTCACTAAGAGAAAGTGTCGAAATTTGGGTAACTTGGAAGGTATTTCCAAGTGGAGAAAACCCACAAAAAAGAGTTTGTTGGGAAAAGTACCCAAGGTTTGGGGTTTTGGACCCAAAGCCATGGGCTTGGAACCCAAGGTAATTAATATTTTATTCTAATTTATTATTGGGTGGTAAATAGGGGTTTCCTGAAGGACAAAGAAGAGCCCCAAGACACTCACACAAGATCTATAAATATAGGCCAAAGGAGAGGCCTAGTCACAGGTGAGATGGACTTCATTTGTGGAGAATGAGAGCCTTAGGAGAGTCACAGACCTAGGATGATAGACGTAACGAGGACTAGTAGGAGACCAAGTTAGGAAGGGCTGGTTTGCCATAGGCACAGACAACAAGAAGTGTGATTTTTCTTAAGAGGGTTGGGTGGAATAGAAATCCACAACTAACTAGGAGGGAGGCCGAAGTCTATTTGACAAGGAACTCAAATCAACTGAAAGGGCCAAGTAGGCAGAGGGTTTGTTTGTGGAGGGTCGAGGCCTAGCTCTAAGGTTGAGGTTAATTGTAGAAGAAGGCTTGGTCATGGTGTATTAGGGCTGACCGTAGGGTTTAGAAAGTGCTAGAGAAGGCCACATGCCTAAGTAATCACAGGCCCAAAGGAAGGGGTCAAGTTATGTGTTAAGGCTAGTATAGCAACATGTTTTGGTTAAGAGGCCAACTGAGTTTGTCCTGAAGAGGTCAAGGCCTAGATAAAGGTGACAGTAGGATGTTGTGAAGGGGTCGCGGGCCTAGGAAATCTAGGAGGCTTAGCCGAGGCCGAGAACAATGAGACAGGGGGCAAACCAAGGGTAGTCGTGAGCTAGATCAACAGGAATATACCTAACCGAGGTCTGCCTAGTCTAGAAAAGGAGGGTTGAGGGAAAAAGAAGGGTTCGATAGCAGTATGTTATGTGGCTAATGGCTGAAAAGTAAAGAACAACAGTTGGACATTATCTAAAGGAGTAGACAATACACAAAAGAAAGACTGTAGCAATTAAAGATAGAAGCTACAACAAGGACAACAAGAATATTGGTGTTTGTGGGCTAAAGGAACCAACCAAGGTGAGTTAAGTATCTCCCTGTTTTGATGTGTAGGTGAAGGACAACTAATTTTATTTCTATTTAGGCAGATGAGGACTTGATGGAGTAGGCCTCAACCCTAAGTTGTATTGGTTGAAGGACAAACTTGTATAGCTGTGTATAATAACATTTTATCAAGGTTTGTAAAGGGGCATGATCCCTGGTATGAGAGCCCTAAGTTTTTCTTATTAATGGAGAAATAAGAACACGATTTTGGGCCAAAAATATTGTGTACTATTGCTGATCTATTTGTTGTTGTATTCCACTATGGAAAGTTGTTTAAGTTGGGCATCTCTAGTGTGTTTAATGTGCTTTGCTAAGTCAATAGGTACCATGCAAGGGATATAAAAGTGACTCTAAAAGAACAATAATAAGGATGAAATTTCAATTGAAAAAATGTAAATGTAAATTTGTAACTTGAAGTTAGAGGGTGAAAGCAATATAAATAAATGAGAGGAAGAAAACTTGATAAGGAAATTGCAAGAGAAAGTACAAAATCTAGAGCTGGAGGAAAAAAGCTGGCTTTGAGGAGTTGAGATTAAAATCTTTTTCTCAACTACATCAATTGGTTGCTTTCCACAAGATCAAACACCAACGATACTCACATATAGGGTTTTGGTCGTCAAAATATTTGAATTTCTTTGTGTTTTCTAGCATTTTATTTTTGCTTGGTCAATATGTAAGGCTTTATTCAAGACAATCACTCAATAGTAACAATAGATTTTTGAAAATAAAGCACATAGAGTCTAGTTTTCAATATTCCCCAACCTTTTTTTGAAGATCTTTAGACTATAATTTCATTTTTTAAGGATTAGATCGTATAAACACAATTTTTTCTTTCCAATAATTAATAAGAAAACATAACCATATAATTTTATCTATAATATTAAATATTTTAATTAAAAAAACCATAAAAATAAATACAAAAGTATAAAAAAATTAGAGTGAGTTTTAATAGAGTATATAATGATTATATGCAATATTTCCTGATCTTGATATCTAGACATAAATCCTTTAACTAATATAAAATATAATAATCTAATTTAAACATAAAAATTCTTTCTCTTTTTCAAATTATTTTCAAATAACATATATACCAATTACTGAAACAAAATATATTATATAGAAATTAAGATAACTATTCGAGAGGAGAGAGTTAGAGCGAATGTATTAAAAATATATTATACAATATAGTAAAAAAATATGATATAAATAAAAATCACAATCCAAAATTAATTTATAATATATGCTAAAGAAAATACTCTCACATCAACTTGAAATTTAAATTCCAACTCAAATTCAAAATTCAGAGCTTACCTTCTAAATCAATTTCAAAATTCAGAATTTAATCTTCCCAATAAATTTCAAAAAACCAATTTCAAAATTCAAAACCCAATAAATTTCAAAAAACCAATTTCAAAATTCAAAGTTTACATTCCAAATCAAATAACCAATTTCAAAATTCAAAGTTTACATTCCAAATCAAATTCAAGAGTCAGAGCTAAATCTTCAAACTTAACTTAAAAATTGATAATAATTGAAACTCTATTTTTTAACTTTAATCATCCACCCATTTTCTGTGAAAAATGGCCTGATGCTTTTTGAACTCCAAAAATCCATCTTTCTTTGCTTTTGCCTCCTCATATGTTCTTGATCCTTTAAGCACAGCCATTATATGCTCATATGTTGAATTAGTACTGCATGATGTCTGTACTGACAAACCTCCACAGGGCTCCTCATATACTCCATACTCATCCTGGGGATCAAGCACAACCCAAGGTCTTCCATTCTGAGACACTATACAACAGTTGTCATTTTGCAGAAAAGCATATGCCTTCATCAAGCTCTCATGATCTTTGAACCATACAATTGCTCTTGTACACTTCTCAAATTTGGAAAATGGAAAAATAAAAACTTTGAGAAGTCCCAGAGTCACGATAGATATGACACTTACTACATCAGCTGGTGATACATCTTTTTCCAAGTTATCCAAAATCAGGTGTTTTGAAAAAAAAAGTTGTCCCCCATGCTCTGCCTCAAGGGAATCATTCTCAGCCTTTACATTTTCAGTAACCTGTACAGTATCATCCAACTGAACTGGCAACAAATTCAAATTGGGAAGGCCATTTTTTAATTCTTTTTTGTTCATCTTTAAATTTGTTCCTTCAAGACTACATCCAGTCATTTTTCCTGGATCTATTATTCTGGTACAAGTTCTCTTTTTCCTGCTGCCCCATTCCATTGGTCTCTCCTCTGCTTTTGGTTTCACCTGTTCATGTTCTCTTGTATTTGTTTTGTTTCTGTATCTCCTCAAGGGAAAATTCCTGCCAACATATTCAGGCATCCTGGAGTGCATATTATCTACCAGAGTAGCAAAAGGTTGAAGTACAGGGTGAGTTTCAATATAGTTTCCAGCTTTCAGCAAGCAGATGTTCTCAGTAGAAACATAGCTCCTTTGATCTGCAAATGGACCAGCCAACCATAAGACCTGAAAGTCACATGTACACTGTTCCAAATGGTGGTCGTAATGATGAATCTCTTGTACAACAGCATCAAAAAATCTATTATCATAGCCATCGCTTGTGCAGGAGGCGCATATACACATTCCCACTTTCACTTGGCTGCAATACTCATCTTGAAGCTGCTCTGATAAAAGTCGAAACCTGGACCTCACCTGCTCTCCACTGCTGAACTTCTCGGGTCTCCATATCTCGTCGTACACATTGGAGAACCCTCTGTAATGCACGTGCAGGCAGGAATTTACAAGGCGAATCGACACATCGTACCATGCACCGTCTGTCCACTGAAATTCCATATTTGGAGACCTGTTGTGTGCGCTCATTGTTTAGATTTGATGAGGCAGTCGGAATTCTTGGCTTCGACTTCTACCTCACATTACGAAACTGGTATGTCAGTTATCAATTTACCATCAAGTGACAGAAACTGATTCCGAAAAGCCATTCAAAACAAAACCTTAAATTGTTAAGCCGCATTAAAATATGAGTCCAAAAATGGACATTAAAAAAAGGATACATTAAATCTTAATGCAAAAGAGAATTCCAGTGTGATAAGAATCCTAAGGATTCAAGGATGAGATTGAATCCAAATACGGAAAAGCCACCAGTAATCAAATATGAACTGCACTGCAATGCGATGCATGCAAATACTCAAAATGCATGCAATGCTGCAAATACTCAAAATAAGACACCATCCCTTTATATTTCTCCTACCTATCTGTATACAAATCTCAATCCTGCAAATAAAAATAATAAACTATTATTCATTTAAATTTCTTACCTGTATTTTTAAACAATATTTTGTTTTTGATAAAAGGTTGAAACTAATTCTAGGTACCCACAAAGTCAATTCTGACAATCGCCAATATAACTTCTAGGTACTCATATATAATAAAAACAAAAACAAAAGGTGATACAAAGTCCATTCCTACAACTACCAATATAATTTCTATAATAAAAATAAAAAGTGATACAAGGTCCATTCCCACAACTACCAATATAATTGCTAGGTACTCATAAGGTGAGTTCCCACCATTATATCTTTTAGCTTTTTATATTTATCCTTTTTGGGAACACAAATAAATTTGGGGACCCTGTGACCTTTACACAAAGAGTGTTTTAATAAAATACCTTGTCATCAAATGATTTACAACTTTAAAACTATTAAAATGTTTAATTACATATAAACAAATTATACCATCTAAATGAGTAAGAATTGAAAAAATATTTTATTTTTATTATTGAAAATAAAAGTTATATTTCACTACATTATTTGGATTCATAAGCTAGGCTTTCATTCTATAAGGCAGCCAAGGTTCAAAACTTACAAGGTTGGTGTGACTCGGGTCAAATTACATTTCACTACAATAATTGGATTTAGAAACTAGGGTTTCATTCTATAAGGCAGTGAAGGTTTGAAACCTGGGTTTTACATTTCACTACAATAATTGGATTTAGAAGCTAGGGCTTCATTCTATAAGGCAAACTTACAGGGTTGGTGTGACTCCAGCCAAATTACATTTCACTACAGTAATTGGATTTAGAAACTAGGGTTTCATTCTATAATGCAATGAAGGTTTGAAACCAGGGTTTTACATTTCACTATAGTAGTTGCATTTAGAAGTTAGGGTTTCATTCTACAAGGCAGTGAAGGTTCAGAACCAGGGTTGGTGTGATGCAGGACAAATATGATCAAAATGATTTCAATGACTTATACTTCATTAGATCATTTAGACTACAAGCTAATCCACCTTAAAAGGGTTTGCATCTTAATAGGATTTGATCCTAAATGATTTTAATGACTTATATGTTCCTCAATAACCTAAACCATAAAATAACAAGGTTGGTGTGATGCATGTCAAATATGATCAAAATGATTTCAATGACTTATACTTCATTAGATCATTTAGACTACAAGCTAATCCACCTTAAAAGGGTTTGCATCTTAATGGGATTTGATCCTAAATGATTTTAATGACTTATATATTCCTGAATAACTTAAACCATAAAATAATGGACTTTTTAAGGGTTTTAAAACGGATTTACATCTAAGTATGGTTTGATCCTTCTTTAAGTTTAATAGATATGAAATTGAAATGAATATAAAATTTTCATTTATTTAATTTATAAAAAGATATCTCTTTTACTAAATTATATTTCTCAACATAATGTAAAGAAAACCCATCATTACAAATCAAAATAGGTTAAATACAGAAATTATACAATAAGTAAAAAGAAGAATACCTCGTAAAATGGTTTGTTGGTGTATCAAGAATATATTATCCTTTATCCTTCTTCTTTGAAGTGTTTGCTCACTAATATTTCCCTTTTCTAGTGAGACTTGTGGGCAGTTGCACTAGCCTCTGAAGTATAAGGACAAGCCCAGTGGCTCGATCCTAAATCTCGTCAATGATAAACAACAGGTGTAGTGATTCTTTTAATTTAGAGGAAAAAAAAGAAAAGAAAAAAAGAAAAGTCAATAATCTCCTCAATTATAATTATAGATGACCGGTGTAATGATTATTTTAATTTAAAAAAGAAAAGAAAAGAAAAAGAAAAATCAATATTAACATTTGTCATGTTAATATTTTATAATTTTAACATGTCATGAATAAGAAAGAAATATATTAAGTTCACTTATATATTGTAAGTTTAGAGTTTTCATTAAATGAATTTAGAGTGATCATATATATATATAGGCAATCATGGTTGGATGTCAGTGAGTGACCGCTACAAAGATCGATCAAAGGATGCCTAGAATATTTCGGGCCTAATCCCAAGAGCATCAAGGAGATTTGACCTGGTGTCCTCCCAATAGGCAAGGTACTTAGCTATAATCCTAATAATATATTATAAACGAATTTAAAATTACAAAAAATCAAAAATGATATTTATATTATTTTAAATAACTAAAATTATATATTGTAAAATAAAATTGAAAAAAAAAATATTATTTATATTATTATAATTATTAAATTTATAATTTAAGTATTTTTTTGTAAAAAATCATCATATTTTTTTAAAAATGTATAATTTTGCTAAAATTTGTGGACATTTTCATCCTTCATGGTATATAACATTCTATTCACAATTGATTATAATTAGTTTTTTTTGTTTTTGCTTTATTTATATTATTTAATTATTAATTTATAATTTAAAGTAATTTTTGTAAAAAAATTCACCATAATTGTTTTCAAAGAATATATTTTGCAAAAATTGTGGACATTTTCATCCATCATGGTATATAACATTTTATTCACAATTGCTTATAATTAGTTTTTTTTTTGTTTTTGTTATTATACCTAGAACCAACATGGTATATAACATTCTATTCACAATGGATTATAATTAGTTTTTTTTTTGACTTTTTAAATTTTTGGTATTACTCCATTTTAAATATTTAATTATATTAATTTTTTTAAATATCTAAATTTATTTTCTTATTATGTTGATTGATTAAATGGGTAATTTGAAATAGAATAGTCTAATGAGATCACAATTTTTCTGGGAAAATAATGGAAATTCCCTTAGGATTTTGACACAATTTCACTGAAATTTTTGGAAATCCAAGTTAAAGTTGTCAAAGATTTTAGGTGTTTGATAGTGCTAAATCCATTTCCACAATAAAAAAAAAATTAATCAAACGCAACAGTTTTCCAAAATTTTCATTCTAGAAAGAATATTTCCATCCAAGTAAAATTGTGCTTCCGTAAACTAAGTCATTTGAAATTGGCTTTTTGATATTGGTTACATGAAATGGATAAAGGGTTTTTTGATCTTGGTTACATGAAGTGGATAAAGGCCTTTATTATTGTGATTAAATTAGTCATTTGAAATTATCTTTTTTGGTATTGGTTACATGGAAAAAGGCATTTCTTGTTGTGATTTATTTGGAAAAGCAATCTATGTGTCCATTGAAACGGTGGGTGGAAAAGTAATGGAGTGCAAAGAGAAAATGCACATATCTCTTTTTTTAGAGAGAAAAAATTGAGTGACTTATATTAATATATGTGTTTTACATCTACATTATGTACATATTTCAGATTTCTTCATATCAAATTTTAGGAACAATATCTACTAGTACATACCAAATGGATCTCATCCCACATGAAAATTGTAGAAAGCGATAACATAGTAGAAAAAACAACATCAACAAGAGAAGAAGTGTAAGATCAAATTGTCAAAAAGGAAAATAAATGAAGTCGATTCTTTCTCCATTGAAGATCTCCTCCATGTAAATGTGTCAAAGTTCACTCCAATTCATTTTTTAGAGAGTGTATCTGCTTCATGATTGATCTCCCAGAGTCCATAAATCCTTTCGTTCTAATGATAAAGATGTGAAGCATTAATAGTACTAATTTTGTTTGCCCATGTAATAACAATTTTGGAATCCCCAAATATGTGCATTGAATATATGTCCAAATAACTTTTGAAAAATGTAGAATACCCATAATGCACAAATCTCTACCTTTGTGTTTGTATCATTATCTCCACCCCATAAACGTTTATAATAGTGGCTCCTATAAAAGTGTAAGGTGCCTCCACATCCTACCATATTTGATTGAGCCACACCATCAAAGGTACGAATTAGATATTGTGTGAAATGTTCAGACACAAAAATAAATATAGTGGATGACGAAAGTTTCATAGGACCAATCTCATTATAAAATCCTATATCTTTTGACAAGTCATCTTAATACCTCTATCCATACCATCAAATATAATAGAATTTATGTTTCTCCATCTACCCCAAAAGATTATATATATATATATATATATGAAGTCTAACATATGGCTTGTATTTATGATGCCAGTCCTTTAGACGACCCTGTAAGCATGTCCCTTTCTAATCAAAGTAAAGTTGTAAAAAATTTATAATAGAAATCCACACACTTACAATAAAAGGGCACTATAGAAAGGGATGAGTAATGGATTCATCCGTAGAATGGCATAAAGGACATATTTCTGGTGAACAAAATCCTTCTTTGCATAAATTCTACCAAGGGAGATTTTTTTTCACCAAACACAAGCAAACGATTTTTTTAATTTAGTTAGGAGTTTCCTATTCAATAATTTTGGAAACCACCATAATCTTTCCTATGTCGGTTATGCTTTGGTACTGTGAAGGTATGCTTCCGTGACAATGACATTACCATCTACAGAGATACTGTTCCATATAAGACTATCTTCTTAACACAAAATCCCGACCCTTGCCTGTTAATCCAATAAAGAATGTTTTCCATGACAATGTCTAGGTACCCGTTAGGCCCAAATCCATCAAATTCAACCATCTATCCCCACTGGTCCTAGGAAGAGGCTTTTGAATTTGATTCAGAAAAATAACTCTGTGTTGATGTAAGAGATTTGTAAGTTGTGCATAAAGACAATAAGATCTGGAGGACCTTGCAAATACATTTATACTAATTTTTACAGAAGTACCTTCTCCAATTCTCCATACAACATTATTTGCAATCCAAGGTCTTGCCTTAGAAAGCGATTTCCAAATAAAAGGCATTTGTGCAGTGGGTTTGTAATTATATTTTAGCCAGTTTAGAATTTGAGCCTCCTTTATAAACTTATCTTTGATTACGTCTTTCCACAATCTCCCTCCAAATACGGCTCTCCATAAATTTTTAAATGTCAGTGCCTTTCCAAATAGCTCCATAATCCTAAGTCCCCACCCACCTTCCTTTTTGGGTCTAGTGATAATTTGTAAGCTTTTCAAGTGAAATTTTTTCTTGTCACCTTTCCCTAACCAAATGAAGTTAGCATTAATAGATTTTATTTGTTTTATGATAAACTTTGGCACTGTAGCAATATGCATCCAATAAATATACATATTTTAGAGGATTGAGTTAACAAGGATAATCATACTGCCCATAGTGAACCATCATGACATCCAATTATTCAATTTATTTATAAATTTATCTACCAGCCATCTCTAGTCTTGTAATAAATACTTATTGGGTTTAAGAAAAAAATGTAAGTGAAGCCTTTAGATAAAGTCTTAACTTGTATTTCATAAAGATCATATGAGTTTCTTAAGACTTCTGCATCCACGTTTAACTGAATAAAAATGGATTTGTTTTTACTAATAAGAAGACTAGAAACCTTGCTTCTCCATTTGGATAAGCCAACTCAAACCTCTATGACAATAATAAAGAGCCAACGAGACAAAGAGCATCCCTATCTTAAACCCCGAGGTGCTTTGAAGAAAATGGTTAGGATTCCCTTTACTAAGGCAACAAATTATACCATGGTTTTGCAAGCCATGATCCATTAGACAACGTCATGTGTGAGTCCAGTTCTGTATAAAACCAGACAGAGGAAAACCCAATCCACCAAATCATATGCCTTAATGAGGTCTAATTTAAGAATGATGCCACTTTGATTTTTAGTCGTCAATGCATGAAGACATTCCTGTGCAACAAAAATAACATCATGTATCTACCTGGTCCTTAGGAAACCGAATTTCTCTCTAGATATTGAAACAACAATATTTTGTCTCAATCTGTAAGAGATCATTTTAGAGATCAATGTATAGACCAAATTACACAACAAAATTGGTCTAAAATCATTGAATGACCATGGTTTGAATGATTTTGGAATAAGAGAAATACATATGGAGTTGAGTGCTCCTTGAAATAATTTTGAAAAGTCATGTTTCCTCAACCAAATTTAAAAGGTCCCGACCCATAAGCTCAAAGAAGTGTAAGAAATTTTTTAGATTCCAACCATTTGGGCATGGAATCTTGTCCTTAGCAAAATATTTAAGGACCTATTCCATCTTCCCCAAAGTAACAGGTTTCCCAATATATTCATCTTCTTCAATGAAGAAAAAACATGGATAATTCTCTAGAATCCTTAATTGATGTGCTACATAAATACCTTTCCTTGCATAATATAGAACCTTGAAGTACTCGACTGCATCCAATTGTAATTGATTCCAAGTACTAATTGTGTTACCTCCTTTTTCTTGTAGCTCCCATATGGTGTTACTTCTTCTTCTTTGGTTTGAACAATTATGAAATAATTTTGCATTATTGTCCCCAAACTTTATCCACATTGCTATGCTTTTGAACCACCAAATCTCCTCTTGTAATATGAGTATTTTTTGTCTCCTCTTTGAATAAATACAAATGTAATGGATTACTTAAGGCCTCCATTTTTTCATCAATCTCCTGTAAATCCTTATACATCTGCTTCTTTTTTCGTCTCTCCCACCTCTTAACAACAACCTTTAAAAATATGAGTTTGGAAGTAAGACGTTCCAAGTAAGTGTTGTGTTCTTCTTTACTCAGGGCCAACCAACACTATTTAACTAAATAAATAAACTCATGTTCCACAAGCCAAGAATGATTAAATTTGAAGGGAACGTGCTTAAGGCATATGCCATCTAATTTCCACCTCATGAAAATAGGGAAGTGGTCATATACCCCTATGATGTGGACCCATGATATTACTATGCCTAAACCACCTAAAAGATATTCCTTGACTAAGAACCTGTCCATTATTTTTGCTATCCCTTCTGAACTAGGCCTCTTGTTATTCCATGCAGGTTGTGATGGCACAAGTGCAACATCTACCAATTTGTTTTGGTTAAAAAGAGAATTGAAAAATCAACAAGTGAGTCAATATGATAGGACTTCCCCAAAATTTCATTTGTAGACAAAGATATATTCAGATCTATCAAAAAAATAAGAGAATTTACCTTGAGGATACCATAATTTTTGATAAAATTCCAAAAGTTCTTCCTCGCTCCACAAGGGCCATAGCAATTTACAATGTGAATGGGAGTAGAACAACCTTTAACATGTCTCAAGATCATAATAGAAACATCAAATATATATGAGGAAAACATTACTACATATGGGTCCCATAGAGTAGCTAATCCCTCAGAGTGACCCTGTGCATCCACCACATTGAGGTGCCAATCAGGGAGAATACTAAGTAAATAAGGCCACACCCCATCAGCCTCAACAAGTGTTTCTTGTAGTAGGACCACTAATGGTTTTTAAGACTATATCAAATGTTGAAGGGAGGACTTCTTTGAGGCTCCTCCCAAACCCTTGATATCCATAGACATAATAATCACAGTGAAACAATATGGAGGGAAGTGCTCTAAGGGCCCTAAGTGTTTCATCCATATCCCCTAATGGGGCGCACTCAAGTCTTGTATGCTCTTAGGCTCCATGAAAGCTTGGTATTCCACATAAGCCTTTCCCCTATGTGCTAGTCTTTTGGTTTTTGAAATGGTAACATTCATGGTCGAGACTAAGAGGGACAAGGAGGGAGAATATACCATGGTATAAATAGGAAGATGGTTTAAAGTGGATATATAATTTGAGGAGGAGGATAGTGGAGGTGTATCTTGAATGCAGTTACTGATGTCAGAATCTAGGGATGTGAGGAAGGAAAATACCCAAATTTAATAGGGGTTGTTAAGGAATTCAAGGCATCAATATAATGTGGGAATGTAACAAGAAACTTTGAAGTGACTATATTAATAGGAGAACCCTCCCAGTTGAAAAGGTTTCGATTTACCCCATTGAAATCCTCAAAAGTCCTATAACCATAAATGATGGGAGGACAAAAATTGAGGATAGAAACGGATTGGAATAACATAGAGCATCCCATACCCTTATTTCTAATAGGAGGGTTGATGCATACAAATGAAAGATAATTTCCAGGAATAGAGGAAGGTATTGTGCCATTATTTTATGTAATAACATCATTATCCAATGGTATAGAGGAGAAAGAAAAGGATGGAGATAATAAACCGGTGACATTTAGACCATCCTGATTTGGCGGGGATGCATCCACTGAGTGCACCTACTTAGTTAATTATACAGTCTGCTATGATGAAGCCTCCTTCTCGTGACATTTAAGTCATTGACCCATACATAGTTTAATAAAATGACCCATCTGTGCACATCCCAAACATTGAAACAAGACTCATTAGTAACCAGTCGACTGAAAATGTGCATGTTCCATTCATTTTAGGTCTAATTATACTTTTATCCAGGCCACACGCTTATTGGCCTTTGAAAGGCTCTGCTCCTCGAGATAAATGAAGTGACCTATTGCATTTCTGATAAGGACCAGGGTCTTCCTAGTCTAGATTTCATTGGGAGTCCAGGATGTTTAGCCCAAACCACCTTTCAACCCAATGATACTTTGAGAGGGTTGAAATCAATAGTTTATCGCTTCAGACTAAGAACTCCTTGACCCCATATCCAAGTCTTAGAAATGATCTTATCAATATATTCTAGGTCAAATAAGTGGATACAAAACCAAATGTTGATAAGTATACTAACCTTAGGATTATAATCTACCAGAGGTTTCCAGTGTTACAAAACCCATTGTTCCATCTGTTATATGTCAACATATTGAAATTCCAATTGACCAACAATGGCTCTCTTACTGAGGCTAACCACCCTGTCAAACATTACATCCTTTCCAAAGGTCAATTCCTCGATATCTTTGGAGGCTTTAGCTACTTTTTTCTTCCTGAATTTTGGTTGTTGAATGTCTGTAATAGGTTCCAATAAAGATATAGGTGCACCAGATTGGTGTTATGACTACTTGTATAAATGGTTCTTGTTAAATATTTGTGGAGACACATTACCATATTTGTGAGAATAGTAAATGTGTTTTGTCTCCAGGGTCTACTTCAATATCTCTGACGACTCCCATGAGTCATCGCTACCCATGTTGGGATCCATGTCTAGTTTTCCTCGCTGGGGAAAATATCTAACAGTATCAAGTGGAAGTTTCAGCCAGTTGTTTGAGACTTGTTGTGCTTGCATTCCAATAATTATATCATAGTAGCCACATCAATCCTATAGAAGATATAGGCCTACCATAAAAATACCTTGTAAAGCCTACACTTACCTCCATACATGTACCTAATACTTGCCACCATCCAAATAAAGAAGTGGGAGTAAATTTCACCACCTTCCCCACAAGTCTCCATCCAACATAGTTGATACCAGTCGTCCTTAACCAATATGGAGAATGAATGCAATAGAGGGAAAAATGATCATAAATTTGATCAACCCCCACTGATGTCTAGGAAAAACAAAAACTATTTTGAAAAATACCACTACGAAGTTCCTACACCAAAAACTTCTACTAAGAAAGTCCTATGGAAGGTGAATCGGGGAATAACTTGATTCCAATATTTTGAAATACTACCAAACACATCAACAAATTGAATCACAAAACTAATCGAATGAAGCAGTTAAGAAATGATTCATAATAGAACCAGTTGGGGCTATGAACTTGTTGTGATGTGTAAACATGATCTTGACATTAACTAAAAAATCCCCACTCAAGTTTTAAAGTGGTCAGATTCATGAGAAGGCCACTAGCACTAGAAGCCGAGTTGAAGGACCACCAAAAGAATAATAAAGACAAATAATTTCAAAGTCCACCAAACCTCCTAACTAGCATAATCTAATGAGACATGAAGTACGTAATGTCCAAATAAATTCCTCCTAGGCAGTAGTAAGCTATGATAACCCAATATATAGAAACATCCCCCGAAATTCGATTGTGGTTCCTAGTAAGTTGAACTAGGGTTTAATTCGAGCAGTGGAAAGGTTGGTTGCTCAAGGATGAACCAATGCTTTTAACTATGAAATGGTTGCACAATGGGGGGGGCGAAAGGAGCCAATGGGCATAAATACACATATCCAATGTTTCATGTAGTTACATTAACAAATATGAATACACAATCTAAAATTTATTTGACATATCTAAACAAATATAATGTGTATTAACATTATACAATAGACATTTTCATGAGTGGGTTTCAAATTTCAAAATAAAAAAGTGAATACATATTTGTTTTCAATCTTTTTTTTTAAGGTAAACTATTTTAATATTTTGATGATTTTATTTTTTTAAATAAATTTAAGATTATATATATATATAATTTATTGGAATTAGCTCAATTGGTCGACTCTTCATCGTTAAAGCACATTTCTTATTGAGAGGTCACTGGTTCAATTCTCTCAACACACTTGGAGTTAGGCTTCGTGGTTGAGTTGGTAGGAAGTGATCCCTTAAGGTGGATATGCTGGTACAAATATTTTATGGACACAGAGGTCACCAATCTTCGGCGTCCGTAAATCATAGAAATATTCAAATTAATATTTTTTCATTAATTATTTTTTCAAGTAATTTATTTTATTTTAAATAGTAAATTTATTTTTTTTTTATATTAAGAAAATTAACAATTCATATGTTTGAAATTACTATGTCTATCCAACCAAATCAATTTTAAAATTGTGAATGTAGTTTTTCAGATATTTATGCTTTGTGGAGATTTACAAATGTCCAACATTTTGGGTGGACTCACCAACCATCAACAGGGACATAAGTAATTTTTTTCCAAATTTTCTTTGGTCCTTGATGATGGGTGGTGAGTCTACCCAAAACATTGGACATTTGTAAATCTCCAGACAACATAAATATAAAAAATACTACATTCATAATGATTGCAATCTATGGAAACATACATATACAAATTTTAAAATTTCAAAATAATACACTTATTCTCCTTATACAATATATTGAAAAATTATAAATGCTTTTACATTCAATAAGGTTTAAGCATGTGTTCAAGATAAAGACATTCAATAAGGTTTAAGAACGTGTTGAAGCTCTAGAAGACATCCTATTGAGATATAATTCTACATATATCTTACCATGGAAACTAAGTACTTTTAGAGTGGGAAAGGATAATTTTGATCCAAAAGCTACTTAACATTTTAGTAGATTGGTGGCTTTTCTTGCGAAAGACATTACATTTCTTATTCTTAATTTTCATATTTATATAATATTTATGTGATTTTTTAAGTTTTTTTTTAATTTTATACTTCTTGTGGTGTTATCATTTTTAAGCATTTTGATTTGTTTTAATGATATATATTTTTTAAATTAAATATTGAATTTTTTATTTGAAAAAAGAAAAAAATGTTTTCAAGAAAATATTTTATTTTTGTTTATAGAAATGAATCTTCTAATAGTTTAATTGATCAAGTTTATAATAAATGTATTATTATTAATAATTATGTTGATAAGTGCTTTGAGGGTTAACTAGATTAATAAGTCTTTGTGAAAGCATGTGGTTCACTGTTCAAATCCCCGGAATATCATGTGAGCCATGCATGGGGGTGCACATGGGTTCACCTAGAGGTAAAGTGGTAATGGTTGGAATCAACCTCCCAATCATGCTAGTACAAGACCAACCCAATTTTGATTCCTCTAGATACAAAAAAACAATAATCATGTGATAAACATGTTTATTTCAACATTGAGTTTTTAAATTTTAATTTAATTATCAATAATTATTAGGTGGATGGTAAGGAATTAAATTCCACATAATATCCACAAAATATTCGTAGTAGTAGTCAAGCATAGAGATTTGAGATATATATCTAAGGTAGTTATGCCCTTTTTGTTTTTTAATTTAATTAAAAAAGGTCATATCCATACTCAGTTTGCATTTGGTTCTGATTTATGACATAGAACTCTTATTTCTTATTGTTACTTTACATGATTTTTTAAATGTATATATGTTTAACTCACATATTAATTGTATTTATAATTAATAGTAATAATAATTTATAAGCACCGATGAGGGTGTTATGATAACATTAAACTAGTTTCTCAGACTTGATGGGTCCTCCTATTGAAATTCTGATGTTCTATGCTGTTACAATCACTTAAATCCAAAAATCATTTATGTTGCAAAATAAGTTAAGCATTTGTAGATAGAACATAAACCATATAAACCATAAGCACAATGGAAGACAACCAAGAACTTAATGAGACACAGAGAAGTTAGGTCAATGGCCAGGGGAAAACCATAAGGGGGAAAACCCAACCGGATTATTTTTCTATTAGGAATCAATTATTCAGTAGAGATACAAAGTATAATGAGAGAATGAAGAAGTTCACCAAAATATGAATAATATATATGATAACAATAGCTAATGTAAACATTGAATCACTTTGGCTCTCCAAGATCTGCTCTTGCTCTTCAAGACTCTCTCTCTCTCTCTCTCTCAATCTTCCTCTAGAATTTCCAACTCTCTGTTTCTCAAGTTTGAATTCTCCTTTCACAAGCATAAGTGTATCAAGTAAGGATGAGAGACACAAATATATAGGAAGAGAAAAGAGGTAAAATTCATGAGGGAGTAGCTCCTACACCTTGAACAGGAGTTACATATGCCCAAATAGGTGTGTAACTTATGCCATAAAGGAGAGGAGTGTAACTTATGCATTTAAGAGAGAAGTATAACTTATGCATTAAATAGGTATAAGAGGAATCTTTTTATGATTAATCATTAGTGTGTAAGATAGTGTAAGAGTTGTCTAAGAGCATTAAAGAGAGAGAGAAATGAATCCATGAAGAGAGAGAGATTAACATATGCATAAATTGAGGGGAGTTACATATGACATGGTTGAGTCTCATGATTGGGAAACTTGAATTTAATTTTACTAATAATATAATAATATTATAAGAATAATAATAATTGCATCGAAGGTGTTCCTATGATGGGTTTGACTGAGCATATTTGGCTAATAAGATCCGTGTTTTTGTCGTTCTCCTCCCTCCAACTAAAAGTTCACACATGGCACGCCAATTACATCATGGAATTCGATGAGAAGTGCGTCGTTGTTTCTTCACCGTGGAAGGGTGGCTTGCAACAAAACCACCTTGTGGTGTGCAGGAAGGAGCCTTTTCCCTCCCAAAAAGCCTAAGGTATGGGATAATAAAAGAGGGAACAAAGACATCTCTTCACAACTCTTCTTCCTTCTTACAAGGTTATCTGTTATCAATAGGCAAGGAGGGATTAATTCCATCCATGGAGCAGGGAGATTCTAAAGTTTCATTGGGAAGTGAAAGGAAATGACACAAGCGAAAATTGGCAGAAACTTCGTTGGAGGCACTTGCGCCTGGTGACAACAATAGCTATCTACCTCAAGACATTCAAATTTAGGTTAAAAAGCTCAATTCTAGTTTCTCATGGTGGGAGGTCGATTGCCTTGTTGCCAAGCCAGTGGCTCACGCCCTTGCAGAGTTCGCCGAACATGGTAAAAAAAACAATTTATGTTTTTCTTTCTACTTCCTAAATTTTTACTCCTACAAAGCTTGTTTTGTTTTGTTGGTTGAACTGATGTCGTAACTTTGTCTGGAACTTTATTTTGTGGTTGTAAAGAAATTTCAAGATAAGTAATTCTTTTATTATGTTGTACTGTTAAAACAATTTTGTTATCTGCAAGATTTGAAAATTTGGCGTAATCAGGAAGATTTTTTTGGATGTTTATTCATCTAGTCTCAAGTATTTTTTGTTTGTAGAATACAAATGAAGATCTTTATTGTTTTGAAAATAACTTTGCATTTTAATGAGATTTGTAGCTTTGTCATCAAGATGAAGGAATTTTGAACCTTAGATTTTAAGATTTTTTTAAACCCCTACATTTATCTCCTGCATTTCGAAACTAACTCCTTACTGGAGAGCTTCAAAAAATTTAGTGTCATGGACCTTTACTGGAATCTTATTTATGTTTTAACTTGAACTATCTAACTCATGCTTTTGTTTTTTGTCACTGTGAAAATAATTTTGTACACTGTGAGATTTGACCTTGGCCTTCACAACAAAAGATTTTTTGGGATTCATACCCTTGAGTTGAGTAGTTTTTAGGTTAAAAGAGTTTTGTCTCAATGATACTAGATTAATTTATTTTCATGAAGTAGCCGGTTCTCGTTTTTAGTTCAATTTTTTTGTTTTTTTTGTTTTTTTTAATCATATCAATTCTGTAAATTTATGCAATGGTTAAAAGGATTTTATGCCCTTCCATATATGGGGATCTACCATCTTCTGGTAAATTTTAGTTTCATTCTTATGTAGAAAATTGTCTTTTATGTTTTCCTTTAATTGTAAGTGGAATTGCCTTTAAGAGATTTGAAATCTTGAAAGTTGTCCCAAGATATTTGAACTTGTGTTGTTCTGGAAAATCCCTTTTGTTTAACTCTTGAATCTGGATTGTTTTCATCATTTATTTTCAATGGAAAAATTATTCTTTTATCCTCAACACGTGACTTTTTTTTATCTACCTAGAGTGAATTTTTACAATTGAAGTAGAGAGTGTTTTGGTTTTAATTCCATAAGCTTAATTTTTTTTCATTGTTTTAAATTCTCCACACTATAAACAAAAACTAAATATTTGTAATCCTATTTGAATTTTTTTTGTTTTGGATACGAAGCATTTGGATGGTAAGCAATTTTTAGGTCTCTATTTGAAAATAGTGCTTTGAATAGCTTGCTTGCTGAAATAATTGCCTCCATGTGATTTGAAATTCATATCCTAGTGGAACCTCTTCTAGATTAATCTTGAGATAACAAGCAACATTGAGTTATTAATCTTGAGAGCACAAGTAACATGGAGTTATTAATATTGAGAGCACAACATTGTGTTATTTCCCCCCTCCTTTGAAAATTGTGCCTCTTGTCCAAGTTGAAACTATTGTTCAGTTTCTATTTCCTTAAATCTTGCAAAGCTCCCTGATGAGATAATCACTCTAAGACATGTTTTATAAGTGAATGGGAATTCAATTACTAATGTTGGGATCTAGAAAATTACATAAATAATACATATAATGATATAACATAATAATCAAGATTCTTAGATAGGATTCACGATTGTATTTCTCATTATTTACAAATATGTCTTAAAACACCTAAAAACAATCACATGAAAAATGAGCATCATTTCTTAGTGAAATGCTTCACTATTCTCTAAATCCAACTATTGCATGAATAATTAAGGATTAATTATAGGAATGTTATTTAAATTAGAATCATTTTCATTATTTAATAATTTCGATGAAAATTTAACCAATTTAAACTGTATGAGAACATGGTAGGGAAATATTGGCAAAAGTACTTGGTGGGGAGAAATACTCTACTCTCATAATATAATATTACATGTTTATTCATATTTTTCTCATCTCTTAATGTAATGTTATATTATAATATTATATTCTTGTTAATGCTTCTTTCCATCTCCATTCATAATAATATAATATTATATTATTGTGAACATTTCTCCTCACCCTTATTTTCAATTATATATTATTACATTTTATCAATATTCCTCCCACTATCACTATTTTATATGGTTTCCTCCTTGCCTCACATCCTCATATATTTGAGCATTATGCTTACATTCATTTATTGTTTATTCTATCTTTTTTTATTTATCTTTTATCCTCAAAACTTTAGTGAAAATGAAACATAACAAAATCTATTTTGATAAAAACATATTTCATTATTTTAAATTTAGCACATGGATGCACCAACACCCTAACAAGCACCAAGTTTCCCTAGCACCACCCTACCACCTTAGAAAGACAAAAAAACAAAAACAAAAATTGTGGACTCCCATACCAAGGACAATGATCCACGTTACAATGATATTTCAAAAATTTTATTTGACTAACCAATAACACTAGGACCTAACCCCTTGTCCCAAAAAACCTTAAATTCTTGTACCAACTACAAAACACACCCTTATTCCAATAGACTTCTACAATTTGTGTTCAATAGTACAAACTCACAAAATTTACAAGACTTTGGACAACACAACAACTTCTACAATGACCTGTACACATAGTTTTAATGCTGATGATGAGTTTGATGTATCTGTTCTTCCTTCAATGTTGTGAAATGATAAAGATGTTGTGTCCTTGTTGATGTATCACAATGTCCTTGATAACTTCGTATTTTGAAGACTTGCCTTTATCTTGATATACTTTGTCAAATGTAGTGTTGCTTTAATGAATCAACGATACTAAAAAATGTATGAGTTGATGACTGGAAGTAATATTCATTGTGTTAAATGAACCCCTTATTGATGCTACAAATTTTTTGAATCATATTGCTTGGTGAATGAATTTTATATCACTTTTAGGTACTACAACATCTTACTGCTTCAACAAAACTTGAAATCAATCATTGAATTTGTGTATATTTTCTTGGATATATCACAACAAATTATTGCTTTAACAAAACTTGAAACCAATCACTGGCTTTGTGCATATTTACTTGGAGATATTAAAACAACTTACTGCTTCAATAAAACTTGAAACCAGTCATTGGATTTATGCATATTTACTTAGAGATATCACACCGACTTACTTCTTTAACAAAACTTGAAACCAATCACTGCTTTTGTGCATATTTACTTGGAGATATCACAACAAATGACTTCTTCAATGTTCTTCCTTCAACACAATTGCTTCTCTTTCATACTGCCTTCGATGATTGAACAAGAAGTCAAAAATTTGTCAATGTACCATTGCCACTTACAGTCCTCAATATCTTCAAGTGTAAAGCCTCTTCCGGGTTTGTTAGTCACTTAAAATGTAGAGGTATTAAAGGATATGGAGTTGACTGCTAAAGTTTGAATCTGCAATGAAAAAGTTACCCAATGCAAATCCCCAACTCCAAAAAAAACAAAATGATCCTATACCAAATAACCTTGCAACGAGATAGACACACAATGAATACTAGAACCAAAGACCACACTAAAATAATTCAAAAAGGAATACTAAAACATTTTGTTTCGAGTTAAAACCTATTGATGTAATGTCAACAAATTAACTTGTTGTATGATCTCCTCCACCCGCAACAATAACCAGAGGAAAAATTCAATTTAACAAGAAATATAGAAACCAAAACTTACCTCAATGATGTAATCAATTCTTGAGATATCTGAGCCTTAAAAAGTGCTATAGAACTAAAACACTAAAGTTGGACTTCACTTTACAAATAGGCTTAAATTCTAGCCCTAATTGAATCTAAACCTAGCCTAAAATCTAGCCCTAACAAGACTTTAAATGAATCTATAATAAGCCTTAACTTAAGTATAAAACTAAACAAAGATCTAACCCATTTGTGTTTTGTTAT
>APFE030365102.1:199752-228640 GCA_000404065.3 Pinus taeda
CTTATTATATTTTTGTGCCCATGTAGTCCCCATATTGTTATTATTGTGCTCCATAGAAGCCCACTATTGTTATTATTGTGCTCTTACATTATTATTGTTATGTCAGCTCATATTATATTATGACCCCTTAGACTCCTATATATATAAAGGAGGTCTTGTCATTTGTATCATCCAAGAATTGTTCATTTGTATAATATAAAGGAGGTTGCCCCATCGAAGAGGCTTGTTTCTAAGGTGTTTATCTATCTTTTCTATCTTTTGGTGAGTTGGTTTCATAACACTCCACCAATTCGATTTACCTCAAGGAATTCAAATTCTTTCTTCCCCAAGTGTGTACATTATGTGGGCCCCATATTCCACTATCAATTTAATATTTCATTTTCACTAATGTTGGTGGCCTCCATCTCTCCAAAAATTAAGTGTGGACACCCTCCACCCACTTTTCCTAAGTTTACATGCCAAAATATTTTCCAACACCCAATTGCAAAATACAAACTCATCTTAGCAAAATTAATTTATTTTTGTTTGTGGAAAAACCTGTGAACAGCTATTGAAACCAACGTTTCGGACTAGCTTAGTGAGTCCATCATCAGGGCAATGAGATTTGTATTTTAAGAAGAGAGAGCGTGAAATTATGGAGCTATTAATAGTTAATTGAAAAAATATTCAATGTTTTCTTTTATATTGTCCGGGCATTTACAAATGACTAACCTATTAATAATTATTTCTTTTATTAATTTATATGTATATTAATTGTTATTTATTAATTATTAGCCTTAATTATGATTAATTTAAATTAATTTATTTATCTTATTTATTATATATATAGTAAATATATATATATATATATATATATATATATATATAGATAGATATATTAGGGATTGATTATGTATATATTTTAAATTTATTTAGTTATTTATTAAAAAATTAGTTTATATAATTAATGTATTTGTCTTAAGGAATACTAATAAATATTAATTTGGGAAAGATCTAGAGATTAATGTTTAAGGAATTAATCTAATATTAGTAATACATTATATAACTTAATGTATAAACAATTAAATAATCTATTAATATATTAGTATATTGTTAATAGTTAATTAATATTATAGATAATATTACTATGTTACTAACATAGCACTATAATTTAATATATTAATATTTATATAATGTAATATAATATATATTATATTAATGAAGTGTCTTTAATGAATTAATGGATTAATACCCTAATATCAAGATAATAATCTATTAATTTATTATGGAAATGTATTAATAAATTATTGTATTAAAATTAATATGATATAGTAATAAATTAGTAAATTAATATGATATAGTAATAAATTAGTAAAGGTGCCTCTTCCGAGACTTGGAAGAGGCGCCTTTACTCTCTCTACTTGTAGCAGACATAAGGCCAAACATATCTAAGCCGAGACCTAAAAAGAACATACAAATTTTAGGTGTTGAAAGATAGTCACATCAAGTTTTTTCCAAGCCAATAGACTTGCTCTTCTAGGATCCTTTGCTTTATCCTTCTTGATGGATGAAGGTTCAACGATGTTCTAAGATAATGATCATAGGTTTGAAGTGACAGTGAGTAACAATAGGTGTGGGATGCTTTGAAATTTGACGCTAAAGACTTTGATGTTCCTTTGCAAGGCCACCTACAATAAATCTGAACCTCAACAAATCACAAAAGAATGACAAACCAAAAACCTAACCCTTCCTGATATTTCTGCGTTAGATGCTCAGGGGTGGCCGATTTTTTATTTTTTTATTTTTATTTATTTATTTCAGAGCTATCTTTCACAAGTTGTTCGCTCAAGTTCATACTTTATGATAGTGCATTAGAATTCCTTTAATATATAAGGCTTGGGCATGGGAAGGGCTTCAATAGGTGACGATTGGAGGGTACGTAAGGACTTGATAAGGCCTTAAATTATTTAAACTTGAAACGATACCATCCTTATGCTATAACTAATGAAGGTCGCTAGCATTGAGGGATTGATTATGAATTTCTTTTATTAAATGGTGACAACTACATCCTATAAGGAGAAATAATTTAATACCCTATTTTAAGACTATTAATAACCATAAATAACCCTTAACTCTTAAATTAGATATTATACTAACCATAAACTAATGAATGTGAGAAATGACACAATCCCATGGGGTTTTATCCCATTGATTGGGGTCTCCAATTTCAAATATGAATATCTCTCAAATTGTGAAGCATTATGTGACGTGTGACATACCACCGGAAACAACTTTTCAAAGAGAATCTATCTAGAAAGATTTTAATATGATATTCTATGAATTTCCATGTCATATTGAGTGATAAAAGCGGGGAAATAGTTGGTTTTTCTTGGGTTGACATAAATTACAACCACTTATTAAAAAGGACAACGAAAATTGTAGGCACACTTGGCAGTCTTCTCTCGATAGAACTCTCTAACATTACACCACGTTGTAGACGTGTTTTGTCCAATTATAAGGTGCAACGACTTGCTCTAAAACAAAAAGATTGGGACTCTTCACAACTTATAGAGAATAATTAGGAGTGGAGGAGGTCGAGTCCTCTTTAGAGATTTGTATGCTCCTCTCTAACACCTATGAGTGGCTTTAGATATCTATCATCTACATATTCTTATCGAGAAGCAATTTTGCTCAACTGATAGAAATGATTAATGATTCTTGAATTGGAGAGAGTGGCAAGATGATCTTCCCAAATCTTCTATTCCTTCGGTGTACCTTTGCACCTTCAGGGGAAACTGCCAATATTAATATTAATGATAATATTGATGATTAAGTTGTAATTTAATTGTTAGGATTGATTGATGATCATAAGGGATTTTCCATCAACAATACTTGATTAACAATTGATGCAAGGTGGTTTACTATTTTTGTAAAGTCATACTTGAGACTTTCTATTTTTAGAAATTCCTTTTTTAAGACTTTCTATTTTTGAACTTTCTATTTTTAGAAACTCATCCCATAGCTATCATTTTTCAACACTCCCTCTTAGCCATGGAGGAATTTATTTCTGTAGTAAATATCTCTTCTTTCTCTACTCATCTTTGTTCATCTCTGCTCTGTATCATCTGGAACAATGATGTCTCACTCTAATGAAGAATAATCATCATAGGGGAGATTCATTCATCACCCTATATTCACTTGGGGGGAATACCCCTTGCCAATATATGACAAGGATCTCACACAACTAAGTCTCATCTATGCTTGGGGAATCCACATGTCAACACATGACAAGGATCTCCACTTGTCAACAGAGGACAAAGATCTCACACATCCAAGGTCCATCTCTGCTTGGGAGGATCCACTTGTTAACACATGACAAGGATCTCGCACATCCAAGGCTCATTAAACGTCAAGTGGTTGAATACCTGCATCCTAGACAAGTCACATAGACAAGTCTCACTACACCTATTGGCCATATAGGTGGCTCTTTCCACATCCCAAACTACGATTCAGATACATACTAAGGTCTACTCTTGTGGCACATGCTACAAAAGAGGTCCTTCATCCTCAAAATATTTCCAGCATCATTCCTTAATATTATGAGCTTTGACGGGTGGGGGGCAGCTCAGTGTTCTTGATCATTTGTGAACGCTTCCTGGTAGTGTCATTTCCATGAGTCCAAGATGCTGTCTAACAACCAAGGACTTTCCTTTTGATAAAGGCTTGGTACAAATGTCATCTATTTGATCATCAATCAGAATATGATGGAGTTTGACTGCTCCTCTCTGCACCATATCCCAAATATAGTGATATTTGATCTTAATGTGCTTGGACTTGTCATGGAAACTATGAGTTTTTGCAAGACAAATCCCACTCTTATTGTCATAATATATAACTGTTATGTTTGGAGCTTGCTCAAATATCTCTCCAAAGAGCTTCCTCAACCATACTACCTCATAGCTATCCATGCTAGCAACAATGTACTCAACTTCAGCTTTACTTAGTGCAATTTACTTCTACTTTCTGCTTATCTAAGAGATCATGGCAGATCCCAAGCTAAAGCATCACCTATAAGTGCTCTTTCCATTAGTAGAGTTACCAACCCAATCAACATCAATATATCTATGAAGTATTATATTTTTAGCCGTATATCTCAATCTAATATTGATGGTCCCATGCATGTATATCAACACATGCTTTGTAGCAATCCAATGTGTATGCGATGAATCAATCATATATTGGCTTAGATTACTGACCACAAAAAATATGTATGGTCTAGTGTTCACTAAGAACATCAGTGCCCCAATCAATTGAAGATACTCAAAAGGATTTTCTAAATTAGGACCTACAACTTCACCACATAGCTTCTTGAAATTCATTTCCATTGGAGAATTCATGGACTTGCATTATATCACACTATATCATTCTAATATCATATTCTCAATGAGAGCATACCCAAATGTTCCTAAGTTAAACACCTTTATCAGCCTGGTTAGTGTGATGCCCATCTCCTTCACTAGAAAATGGCCTCTTATGGTGATGAACATTGTTGGATGGGTTTTCTCCATATCCATTAAACTCATGCCCTCTTGGGTATCATGTTATTGACTTTCTTATTGAGTTATCAACGCTTCTTCTTTAGCTTTGGCTTCATCTTCTTATTATATTTTATTTTCTTCTAATTCCTATTTTGATTCGGATTTAAATAGGAACGCAACAAATTGTAGAGATAACCATAAACACAGATATTCAGTGGAAATAACACTTCATTTCATTAATGTAAAATACTGAAATATGCTTACAAACAAAAATGGACATAAACCAGCTAGGGCGATCGTAGCTTATCTTTGAGAAGAGATGTGGTGGCTACATGCCTCTGAACTGTCTTACAATGAGGGTCAAAGGCCTATTTATTGTTGAGAAACAATGGAAAACCCTTAACATCCCAAAACCTAACCCTAGAAGATGAAACGCCAAATTGTGGGCCTCGTTTTGGGTAAGTTGGTACATCAACTTCCCAAGGTCATAACTTTGGCACTCGATCTCTGTTTGACGCGTACAATAGCTCGTTAGAAAGATCTATCCAAGCACTACAACTTTGCGAAGAGCAACATCCGCCCATGGACCCATGTTGCTCCCAAATTTCCAAAAAAAACATCGTTTAGGGCCTCAAAACACCTCTAGAAGTTCAGGACCCAAAAAACTGTTAAAATAGTAAATTGTGCTATAATTAAGGACACTGAAAAACTAAAAGAAATAGTTGTGGGGGTTGAAATGGGATAGGTGGGTGGCTACCAACATCCACCTAGATCATTCCTCCCCCCTTAGGAAGCAATGGTACCCATTGCGTTGAGTTCCTCCATCTGTTGAACTTGTTCCTGGGTGAGCTATTCTGCAATCGCAGATGCGTCCAGTAATGGTGGGAAGCATGGTCGAGGGCGGTACACATTGAAAATTTGGTGCAGGTGAAGGAATGGAGGAATGTTGTGCTCCAAAGCATTATTTCCCACAACCTTGGTAATGGTGTAAGGACCATGTCAACGTGGTCGGAGCTTCTGATGGCTCTTGTAAGGCATTCTTTCTGCAGATGCAAACAGAATTTGTTGCCCACCTGAAGCTTGTGTGGTACCCCTGTGGGTGAGGAGAAGTTGTTCATGTGTTCTGACCGTATCCTTTTGCTACTACTGCTGCGTGGAGGAATCCTTCACGAGGGTCATCGATGTGGTGACGATCTTCCCCTTACTTTGGGAGTGAACCAAATAGAAAATGAATTTCCTATTCTGGGAGATGAGCTTGCTGCCTTTCTTGGCAATGATCAAAGAGGTAGCAGTAGGTGGCGCTACCTCCAGTATCTTGTACAATGAATTATTCAAAGAAATAATGACAGTGTGAGGCCTTGACTCATACACGGCATGTCGCCTCCACAAGTGTGGTTGGCATAATAGTACATTGCAAACATCCAGAGGTGTAACATCACATAATACCTTATCTGTGAAGGGCTTGATGCTATAGGGAAGGTGGCACTGCTAGCGAACTTTGAGATCTCGTCCTTCATGAAACCACCTAATACTATATGACTGCACGTGTGGTGTAGTTGGTAGGCTCAACCGCTTCACGACCTCTGCTGAAATGAGGTTCTTTTGGTTGCCACTGTTGACAATGAATTGCAGCGACAAACCCTTCACCCACATCTGTGAGTGGAAAAGGTGCTCCCCCTCCTCTAGGTCTTCGGGCTCATTCTTCTGGATCTTGGCAGTGGCAACAGTGACGCTGGGCTCCACATCAATGATCTGCTTCCCTTTGCCATTCCCCTTGTCAGGTTCTGACTCAGGGTCGGAACATGCATCTGACTCTGAAGCCTTCAACTCGGCCACCAGCGATTGCTTGGTCTGACACTCGTGTTATGAGTGGGACTCTTGTGGAACTCACACCACTTTCCTATGTCCGTCTTCGACTTCGCAGTGTTGTTCTTTTCTTGCGGCTTTGACGGGTTGTCTTGGGTCACCCTGCTTTGGCTTTGTCCTTTGGTCTTCGGATTCGCAAATCCAAAATCTCACTTCTTCTGTTTAAACTTCTTCTCGATTTTGACAATGTATCAGTACACTGTGCCGAGCGAGGAGATGTTTAGGAACTCCATCTCTTCTTGGATGTATCTATGTAGGCATCTGTGGTATTTGAGTACCAGATGTAACTCAGAATATTTTATACCCAATTGTGTGCGAAGGGTATGAAAAATGTTTGTGAACTCTGGCACATCTTGATCCCTTCCCTGCCGTAGAGTGGTCCACTTTATGTATTTTTCCTCAGATTTTGACAGGGTAGTATTGCTCCTTGATGGCATCCCAGAATGAATCCTAAGTGGGTGCGAATGAAAATAGTGAGCCTGTACTTTCATTCTTCTGCTTGCAGTAGGCTTCCCACCAGTCCTTGATGCGGGGGGCTGCTTTGAGAAGAGTGAAAATAATATTTTCCCGACTGGAAAAATCATGAATAGAAAAATACCCATCTAGCAGATTTAACCATTTATCTACGACATCTGCGTCTATTTTACCCTCGAAGATGGGGATTTCAAAATTACCTTGTACCTTAAAGGGTGTGGCGTTTCCGGAGTAGCTATTAGAAGCCGATGCGTCACCTCTGGGTAGCCGCTAAAGGATCTGCGCAAAGTTGTCCATCATCGCGTTCCTTTGTCGCTTGAGGGCTTCTTCGAGCAAGATTTTGATAGGATATCCTACCCCCTCGTCTTTCTTTTCATCTGCAATGGGAGGCCATCGAGATTTGTGAGGCTGGTCTTGCAAAGGTTCGACCAGTTCAAGCCCTAACTCCTTATATCCCAACCTCGTTGGGGACATGCAAAGAAAAACAGAGAAAAAGCAAACCACTCTAATACCACTAATTTGGATTTAAATAGGAACATAGCAAATTGCAAAGATAACCATAAGCATAGATATGTAGCAGAAATAATACTTCATTTCATTAACGTAAAATACTTAAATATGCTTACAAATAGAAATGGACATAAACCATCTAGGATGATGGTAGCTTATCTTTGAAAAGAGATGTGGCGGCTACATGCCTCTGAACTGTGTTAAAATGAAGCTCGAAGGCCTATTTATTGTTGAGAAACAATGGAAAACCCTAAACATCCAAAAACCTAACCCTAGAAGATGAAACGCCAAACTGTGGGCCCCGTTTGGTGATAATGAACCTCAATTTTCAAACCCAAGTAATAATTTGTTCATTCTCAATCCATCCTATCTACTAAGTCTAAGAAGTTGTCTCAAGTTTGTTGGGTTTAATCCTTTTAAGTTGAAGAATTATATTTCTTTCAAAAGAACTATGGATATAAATTTGAAATTTCACATTAGAAGCTAGTTGTGCAATTATTGTACTTAATTGGAAGTTACATGGTATTCACTTAGTCCTTTCTTTTACATTTCAACACTTCCCACCTTAATTAGTTAGAGGCTTCTTGGTACTTTGACTTAGAAATTCTATTAGGAATTGGTGATATATAAAACCACAACCACCCAAATTGTAGTTTTTTTTGTGAACACTCCACTATTCAAGGCTTAGTCTAGAGATGTGAATGACACAATGATGGTAGTTAATAAAATCCAACATTAGCAACAGGGAGATAGGAATTTTGGGAAAAAAAGGCAACGAAATTATTGAAATTTGGATAGCTCGGAAGGTATTTTCTAGTGGAGAAAAACCACAAAACGGATTTTGTTGGGAAAAGTACCCAAGGTTTAAGGTTTTGGACCCAAAGCAGTGGGCTTGGAACCCAAGGTAATTAATATTTTATTCTAATTTGTTATTTAGTGATAAATAGGGCTTTCTTGAAGGACAAAGAAGACCCCAAGACATTCACACAAGAGCTATAAATATAGGCCAAAAGAGAGGCCTAGTCACAAGTGAGATGGACTTCATTTGTGGGGAATGAGAGCCCTAGAAGAGTTATAGACCTTGTAGGATAACCACAAGAAGGACAACTATTAGGAAGCTAAGTTAGGAAGGGATGGTTTTCCTTAGTCACAAGTAGCAAGAAGTGTGATCTGTCTTAAGAGGGTTGGGTGGACTAGCAAGCCACATCCAACTAGGAGGGAGGCCAAAGCCTGTTTTACAAGGAACCCAAGTTAGCTGGAAGGGATAAGTAGGAAGAGGGTTTGTTTGTGGAGGGTCGAGGCCTAGATATAAGGCTAAGGATGGATGTGGAAGAGGGCATGGTTAAGGCTAGAAAGGGGTTTGTCATGGTATATTAGGGTTGGTTGTGGGGTTTAGAATGTGTTGGAGAAGGCCACAAAACTGGATAAGTAACTGTAGGCCCAAAGGAAGAGGCTGATTTGTATGTTAGGGATGTTGTAGCAGCACATATTGGTTAAGAGGCTAGTCAAGTTTGTTCTGAAGGGGACGAGGCCTAAATAAGGGTGACCATGGGTTTCCGTGAAGGGGTTGTAGGTCTAGGAAATTTGGGAGGACTTGTCGAGGCCAAGAATAACCAAATAGGGGGTAGACCAAGGGTAGCCACAACCTATATTAACAGGAATAGACCTAGCCAAGATTTTCCTAGCCTAGAAAATGAGGGTTGAGGGTATAAGAAGTGTTTGACAATGGTTTTTTTATGTGGTTGAGAGCTGAACAATAAAGAAAAATTGTTAGATGTTGTTTAAAGAAGTAGATAATGCACAAAAGGAAGAATGTAGTAACAAAGGAAAAAGGCTACAACTAGGACATCAAGAATACTAGTGTTTATGGGATGAAGGAACCAACCCATGTGAGTTAAGTATCTTGTTGTTGTGATTTGTGGGTGAAGGACAACATATTATATTTTTATTTGGGAAAATGAAGAGCTGATAGACGAGGCATCAACCTTCAATTATATTGGTCGAAGAATAGACTTGTATAACTATATATATTAACATTGTATCAGTGTTTGTAAAGGGCCATGATTCCTGGTATGAGATCCCTAAGGTTTTCTTATTAATGGACAAATAAGGAACGTGATTTTGGGCCAAAAATATTGTGTGCTATTGTTGATTTGTTTGTTGTTATATTCTGCTATGCAAATTTGTTCAAGTTGGGAATCTCAAGTGTGTTTATGTGCTTTGCTAAGTTATAAACTAGACCTAGGTTGCATTGAATTTCAACATGGTATCAGAGCTACTTTGAAGGGAAACTAGATCAAAGTGTGCATAGGTGTCATCTCTAGGAGAGAGTTGTGACACTGTTGCATGGAGCAACAATATTTGCAACTCATAGTTATCTAGACATGGAGCAGAAGGTTCAACATAGAACATGGATATGCAAGCTTGACTAGTTTGTGACGAGATATGATGGGAGTTCTAGTGGATTGGTTGGAGAACTCAGTGTAGTATGTTGTGTGGTAGGTTGTCGACACCGTTGATGGACTTTCATTGACTTAAGTATGTTAAGACAGTTCCGGTGTCTTGGTAAGGAGTGCTTTGGCATGGACGAGGTAACTTCCTGTGGATGGTAGGGTGTGTTGATTTTGGGTAGCATCAGATGTGCTCTAGCCTTGAAAGTTGGTGGAGAGGCTAAGGCACATGAGATCTCCAAGACCCAAAATAAGGAGTTATTAAAATAATTAATATTTTTAATAGGTTCCTAAGTCTAAACTTAGGAAAATAAAATTATTAATGGGCATTAATAAAGATAAGGGTGAGAAGGTTCTAAGAGACAAGGATCAAATCTTTTTTAATCTTGGCCATTGATTAGAAACTTAATCTCAACCGTTGATTCATCAATAGGAAAAGTATAAGAGAAGACTTGAGGATCATTTGGAGACACATCGACAGCCAAGGAAAATCGATTCTCAAAGAGAAGGAGATCGATTTCATAGGAAGAGTTGCAACGTGGCGGAAGAGGAAGGCATCAATAGCAGTCAGTGACTGAGGAGGAGGTGATGCAGGGGTATTGAGAGACAATGCAGAGGGAGATGCATTCCAGGGGAGACACAGTTCTCATGCAAGTTGACGTAGAGGGACGCAGAACCACATAGAGTGATGCAGAGGTGACATTGAAGTGGGAGAAGGGTCTCCAGGGTGTTAGAAAGTTCCAAGGGAAAGTCTCAAGTGTTTTCTCTCAGTTTCTCTGTAAAATAATTCCTTGTAAAGCGATTGTTGTTGAAGATTAAGAAAACCCTCATCTGTTGCACCGATTTTCCCACAATGGGTTTTTTTGGAGACAATTGTCCAAAAACAACTATGTTGATCTGATTGGTTATTGTGCATGTATTTTTCTCTGTGTAATTATGTGATAACTGCAGTAGAATTTATTTTAATGTTTGCTGAAGAGATTTCGTAAATAACTTATTGTGAAGAATAAGTAGGAGAGATAAATCAGTTGTTACTGTAGAATTTCGGGTTAGAAATTTTCACATGGTATCAAAGAAGAGATTTGGCAACAAGAGAGAAGAATCGACTATGGTTCAGGAGCATGATGAAGAGGCATCAACTCAAAGGGACTCACGTAGATTTCCAAAAGAAAACACGAGGGACATGGGTCACGATTATTCTATATAAGCTTCTAGACTAGAAGAAGAAGTCACTTGCCTAGCAAGCTCTGCCTCCTTTAAGGTTTAGCATATAGATAGTGGATCTTCCTGACATATGACAGGAATTCAAGAATGTTTTTAATATTATCAAGAACAAAGAATGAATTTTCATATCACCATGGGAAATAAGGCAAAGTGTACCCCTACAGGAAGAGGTACGACAATCTTTCAAACCGAAGCAGGAGAGCGACTTCGAGCAACTAATGTGCTGCATGTGTCAAGATTGGGGAAGAATTTACTCTCTGTATCTCAACTTCAAAACAAGTTCTATGAAATTTTCTTCATTAAGGATAAAGTATATGTCAAACACCCAAGTTGGAAAAGGAAGGCCCAGATTGGAATCAGAAGTAACAGGTTGTATAGATTGAAACTAGAATCTCTAATGGCACTGATAGGCAACAATGTTGATAAATATTTGAATGAACTATAGCATAGGAGGATGGGACACTTACACCATGGGGCTCTGAGAATTCTCAAGAAAACAATATTAGAGGTTCCATAATTAAGTATCGAACGAGATGATGTATGCAGAGGGTGCGCTCTAGGCAAGTATGCCAAAGCAGTGTTTTCTAGAAGTAACGATAGAGCTCAGAGTGTTCTAGGATTGATACACTCAGACATATGTGGACCTATGTCCACAAAAGCTCTTGGTGGTGTTGAATACTTCATCACCTTCATCGATGACCATTCCAAAAAGACGTGGATCTACTTTTTGAAAACCAAGGATGAGGTTTTTGGTGGAGAGTACATTGGACAACTCCCTACAATTCGGAGCATAATGGAGTAGCAAAAAGGAAAAACAGGACTATTGTGGAAGTAGCTAGGGCAATGTTGTATGATGAGGATATGCCCAAATTCCTGTGGGAAGGAGCATGCAACACGACAGTTTATGCCCAGAACAGGACTCCACATAGGGCATTGGGAAAAATCACTCCAAAAAGAGTCTTCACTAGGAAGAAACCTGAAGTCAATCATTTCAGGATATTTGGGAGTTTGGCGTACTACCATATATCCGAAGAAAAGAGAAAGAAATTAGATCAAACTGTTGAGAAATGATATCTTGTGGGATATAGCGAGAATGCTAAGGCATATAGAGTCTATCTTCCAAGGAGTAGGAACGTAGTAGTTTTGGCAGGATGTAAAGTTCATGGAGGAGAGAGCTTTCAGAAAATCCTAAGAAATGCCTTCCAAGGAGCATTCAAAAGATGATATGTTGGTCCAACCACTTCGAACAGTAGAAACTAGTATGAACAATTCTCCTAAAGGCAAAGCTTTAGAATAGGAGGAAACTCAGGAAGAGGAAGAGCTAATAGATGTACCCACTACTAGTGGAAGAATGAGCTGGGAACTCTGACAGATTCTACAGGATGCAAAGGACTTCATTGGTGCACCTAGGAATAATAAAAGGGAGCGAAGACAACCAAACAGATACTAGGCCCTAATAGCTCAGGTTGGGGAACCCTATAGTTTTCAGGAGGCCGTTCAACATCAAGTATGGGTAGATTCTATTGTGGAAGAATATCGTTCTATAATGGTAAATGATATCTGGGAAGTGGTACCTAGGCCTCAGGACAGTTCAGTGGTAGGTTCTAGATGGATCTACGAAGTCAAATATGCTGCAGACGACAATGTGGAGAAATGCAAAGCCATGTTTGTGGCTAAGGGGTATGCTCAGAAGGAAGGCATAGAATACAAAGAAACCTTCACCCCAGTAGCTAGGGATACTTCTATTAGAACTATGATATCCCTTGTAGCACAGATGGGGTGGGAGATTGACTAGATGGATGTCAAGACAATATTCTTGAACGAGGTGATAGAAGAAGAAGTATACATTGAACAACCAAAGGGTTTGAGACACACGAGAAGAAATATCATGTATGCAGATTAAAGAAAGCCTTGTATGGGCTTAAATAGGCGCCTAGAGCATGGTACAATCAAACTAATGGCTACTTGCAGAAGACTGGGTTCGTCAAGAGTGAGACAATGAGCCTCTAATCTTGGTGTTATATGCGAAAAATATTTTCTTGACAGGATCATCGAGGCTCATCAAATATTGCAAGAAGAATCTAGCCACAAAATTCGACATGAAGGATTTGGGACAGATGCATTATTTCCTAGGGTTGGAAGTTTGGCAGTGGAAGGGTGAGATCTTCCTTGAACAAGGGAGATATGCTACAAAGATCTTGAAGAGATTCAGAATGCAAGACTGTAGACATGTGGCTACTCCAATGATCACAAACTGAAAGAATATTGATGCATCAAAAGATACAGAAGTTTATCCCACCTTGTACTCGCAGCTTATAGGGCCCACCTCATGACAATTAAAGCATCTCACTTTATATTTGTCAATCTTCTTCCCTCCATGGGAAGAACTCGATTTGGAATGGGAATCCTTCCCTTTCTCATTCCTAGCCTTACTGGCTAAGGCTATATTTTCTTCATCATCATGCTTAGATGAAGAACCATCTCTGGTGCTTCTCCTGATCTCCTCCTGCATCAAATCCGACCACAGTCATTCCCAATCTGGCAGTTTCTCTCTTCCATTCACTGAGTCCTGGTAGCTATGCTAGCTCTTAGGAAGACCAAGGAGAGCAAGACTCACTATGTCATCATCGAATATCGTGATTTTTGCACTTCCAAGCTCATCTCTGCAGGTGGTGAGCTTGTTCAGATATGTAAAGATCATGTCACCCTTCTCACACTTGATTTTCCAAAGCTTTCCCTTCAGCGCCAGATTCCTCTGGTCATTGCTGCTCTAACATAAGTCCTTCAATGTCTTCCACATTGAAAACAGATTCTCCTTCCCATGGATACTCGAGACAATATGGTCTCGAACTCCCTCCAGAAGAATCTTCCTTGCTCTTGCCACACATTTCTTCCATTCCACCAATTCTTGGGCATTAGCTACTGCTGGCTTGGGGACTTCTTGATCAATGAAGTCCTTCAAACCATTTTCCTCTAATACTGCTTCCATGTGATCCTTCCATGCTATGTAATTTGAGCTGCCATCCAGGGCATACTCGAGTCTCAAGCCATTGAACGCCATTAGAGAACTTTTAGATGTGATAAGAAATCAATTTTTTACCTATAATCAACAACTTCAAACTTCGAACTTCTCCCTCCTTTGTATACTGTTCTCCACTTTGATAACCTAGCTTCGATACCATGTAGAAATTCTCATTGTAGATTAAACTGATTATGCAATGTTCTAAAGCAAAATACTCAATCTACTTCTACAAACAAACTTGCGGAAGCTTAATCAATTTTCAGGAAGATCAAACAGAACACATATAATAGAGAAGAAGATTCAATCACACATGAAACACAGAAGAATACTCTGGGGAAAGCCTCAGGTAAAAACCCTGCTATTTGTATTATCATACAAGTGGAAATATCTCAGGATTACACAAAGCTTTAGCTCACAAGCTATCCAGCTCTCAATACAATCCCTCATTGTTGCTCATAGACAAAATAGACAACACATATGCTTTCTCCTCTGTCCTCCAAGCCTCCTATTTCCTTGTGCAGTTTCTCCTGGGTTCTCCAGTTGCAACCTGTGTAATTCTCACCTCACACACTGCTCTAACCTATGTAGTAACTACGCAATCCTCAAGGAATGAATTCCTTCTGCATGCAAGAGATATTCACATGGGAATATTCTAGCAATTGATAGTACATTGTCCCTGCCTTTAATCTCAATTGGATCTTTGTCTAAACTGACATGCATGAGTTATTTATGAGAGAATATTTAGTTATCCGGAGAACACTAGTTGCATGCATGCATGCATTAACTGAATGAACTCACAATTAGTTCCACAAACTATTTGGAACTAATCTAAATGGACTTAACTCAGTTAACTGAGCTAACTAATTACAACTCAAATACAACTCATCCTTATCCTTAATTAAGGGATGACTTCCTCAACCAAAGGGATAATTGTTGCATGTCTTCACAAAGACTTCATGTTTGATTTTATCCAACTAATTAACTCAAGATGAATTAATTAATTGTTTTTCAAATAGTTGGTGAGACTAAATTCGAATTTTAATTCACAATTTTGATTCCAAGGTTGGCCATAGCTGATGCCTACATTAGTTGCAGAGCTGGGAATATGACCATCAAGAATGGGAATATGTCCAAACAGTTAGTTCTATACCCTCTTGCTTGACCTTTTCTAAAGCATGATTTACCTTTATGGTTGGAGGAGGAGGAAGAAGATGAGTTTTATTCATCCCAACTTTATTCTTTGGAAGCGACCATAGGAGGAGGACAACAAGATGAGGATGACTTAATTGAACACTTGCTCCAAAGTCCAACTCCTAGGTCATTACCATTAGAAGAAGTAAGGGAAACCTAGAACAATCATCCAATTGACTTATGCTTGGCCAATTCGAGCCCACTCTGTGTCAAAACCATAGAATTTTTCCCAGAGAAAAATTTTAAAATTAATCCATCTCTTTCTCCTCTCGAAGAGGAAAAGCTATGCAACATGTTGAGAGAAAACCTAGAAGCCTTCGCTTGGAGTTACAAGGAAATGAAGGGAGTGCACCCCTCAGTGTGTACTCACCACATATACATCAAATAAGGTTGCAAGCCAGTCCAATAACCACAAAGGAGGATGAATCCAGCTCTTAAAGATATAGTCAAAGAAGAACTGCAAAAACTGCTAGATGCAGGATTCATTTACCCTATCTTTGACAGTGAGTGGGTCTCTCCTTTAGTGTTAGTTCCCAAGAAAAATGGTAAGTGGAGGATTTGTGTCAATTACAGGGAGTTGAAAAAAGCCACAAAGAAGGATCATTTTCCCCTACCCTTCATTGACCAAGTGCTAGATGGCCTGGCAGGGAAGATGTTTTTTTCTTTGCTAGATGGATTCAGTGGGTACAACCAAATCCAAATCTACCTAGAAGACCAGGATAAGACCACATTCACCTGTCCTTGGGGTACTTTTGCCTATAGGTTCCTTCCTTTTGGCCTATGCAATGCTCCTGCCACTTTTTAGAGATCAGTCTTGAGTATTTTCACCAAATTAGTACATGATGCAGTGGAAATTTATATGGATGATTTTACACCTTATGGCTGTTATTTTCAAGATGCCCTACCTAACCTAGGCAAAGTATTGCACACATGCATTGAAATGAACCTGTCTCTCAGTCCAGAAAAATGTGAATTCTTAATGACTGAAGGGACGGTGCTAGGTCATTCAATATCTTAGCAAGGACTGCAGGTGGACTTGAACAAAATAGCAATCATCCAAAGGGTCCCACCTCCACAAAATCAGAGGGATGTCAGGAGTTTCTTGGGGTTAGCTGGATACTATTGAAGGTTCATAAAGGACTTCAGCAAGTTTTCCTCTCCTTTATTTGGGTTGTTGGCCAAAGATTCAGAGTTTATATGGTCAAAAAGTTGTCAAGAGGCCTTAGACATTTTAAATGGTAAGTTAACCATTGCACCAATTCTTTGAGGCCCAAACTGGGCCCTCCCTTTTCATATTCATGTTGATTCCTCACACAAATCCATAGGAGTAGCCTCAGGTCAGGTAGAGGAGAAATTTCCCTATGCCATCTATTTTATCAGTAATAACCTATCAAAGTCTGAGCTAAATTATACTGTGACCGAAAAGGAACTCCTAGTTGTTGTGCATTCATTAAACAAATTTAGGCATTACATTATAGGCTACCAAACATTGTGCATATTGACCATGCTGCAATCAAATATTTAATGAACAAACCAGATGTGAATGCTAGAATTATAAGATGGTTTATTTTATTACAACAGTTTGATCTAACTATTGTTGGTAAGCCTGGTAAGGAAAATGTTGTTGCAGACTTTCTATCTAGGATGAATCTGCTTGTAGGTGAAGAAGGAATGGTGGATGACCAGTTACCAGACGAGCATTTGTTTGCTATTTCAGTTCTCTCCCCATGGTTTGATGATATAGAAAACTATTAGGTATCAGCACAGTTCCCACCAAACTTGCCCTCCAAAGAAAAGAGAAAGATAGTCAGGAAAAGCAACCCCTTCACCTGGATTGGGGGAAATCTTTTCAAACTTGGCCTAGATCAAATATTGAGAAGGTATGTAAGGGAAGAGGAAGTTTTTGACATCCTTCTTACCTGCCATGATGGGCCTTGTGGAGGTCACTTTTTCAGCAAATAGGACAACATTTAAAGTGTTACGAGCATGTTATTATTGGCCCACTCTTCATCAAGATGTGAAAAAGTACATTAGTCAGTGTGATTGGTAAAGCCTACTCCAAGGGATGAAATTCCCCTACAACCTCAGGTGACTTTTGAGCCATTTTACAAGTGGGGCATGGACTTCATTGGGCCTATCATCCCTTCGTCAAAGAAAAAACAATACATTATTATGTGCACTAATTATTTGGCTAAGTGGGATGAAATCAAGGTGATTAAGGCAGCAACATAAGAGAATGTGGCTAAGTTCCTAAGGGAGAATGTATTCTACAAATTTGGGTACCCTAGAGAGCTAGTCACAAACCAAGGTAGCCAGTTTACCTCCAACATGATTGAAGAACTTCTCATCCATCACAAAATCAAGCTTAGGACCTCCACTCCTTAGCATCCACAAGCTAATAGGCAAGTGGAGGTGACCTATAGGTCACTAGAGAGCATCTTAACCAAGGTAGTGAGCAGCAATAGGAAGGATTGGGCAGAGAGACTAGTTGAGGCCACCTGGGCCTATAATACAACATGGAAGACCACCACTGGATTTGCAGCCTATGAGCTGGTCTATGGGAAAAAAGGCTTTGCTATCTATTGAATTTGAATATAATACATTGAGCATGAAAGCCCAACTATATTTGGATCTCAGACATGCACAGAAAGAAAGATTGTTCCATTTAAATGGCTTGGATGAATTCAAAATGTAGACCCTCCTACATACAGAGATAGTTTAGCTTCAGAGGAAGATCTAGCATGATAGACATATTAAGGAGAAGCAATTTCAAGAGGGTAATTGGGCATTGTTATATGATTCGAGGTATAAAGACTTCAAGGGCAAGCTAAGGACAAAATGGCTCAAACCTTATGTGGTGGAAAGATGCCATGATAATGGTTCAATCCAAATTAGAACTATAGATGAAGAAGCCATTCCATTGCTTGTTAATGGACACCCATTGAAAACGTAAAAGAGGCCTTTATCAAAACAAGAGTTCATTGAAAATATCAATAAGATAGTGATGATGGTGGAGCAAGCAGCTCCTCCCTCATCAGGTCACTGAAAAAATAAAAATAAAAAAGAATAAAAAAAAAATAATAAGGATCCAGGTGAAAACCTCCATGAGGCGCCTGAGTCCCATCTTTGGGTTGAAAACCTTGTGATGCAGCCCAATGATGAAAAAAATGAAAAAAAAGAATAAGAATATCCCTGGGTGAAAACCTCCCTTGAGGCGCCTAGGGCAAACATCTAGGGTGAAAACCTCTCTGAGGTATCCTAGGTGTTTTTCAAAAAAAAAAAAAGAGAGAAAAAAGACATAATTGTTATTTGTAGGTAGGCGAGAAAGACAATCAAGGAGCAAAGAGAAGATCCAAAGGGAACCTTGCCTCACATATATTCATCTCCTCCACTCCTTACCATGCATCCCTCCATAAATTCCATTGTTTTTTCACTTCATTGCTTCAATTCAGGTGAAGACTATGTTTTCTATAGGATCCCTTGTATTCCTACAAGATACCCTGAAAAACTACAGGAAGCAATCCGAGGGTGAATGGTAGTTTGGTAGGTCTTGTAGTAGCCTATCCCATAGAATATCAATCATCAGCTATAGTTCTTCACTAGGATGATCGAGGAGCTCTAGACAACAGACAGTAGAGGAGGAAGAAGAATGACCATGCAGCAAAGAAACAACGCAACACCTTTTATCTTTGACAACTGCAGCATGGCATCGAGACCACATGTAAGTATCCTAGTCACTCACTCATATGCATAATTTGACCAAAATTTGTAAAGGTTATGAGGTAGTTGGTTTATAAGTGAAAAGGTGGCCAGTTAACTTGGCCACCTTCGTTCAATCATCACATACAAAACCGGGTGTCCTCTCACACGTGGCTGCAGTCAACTCAAAGACAGAGGAGGAGTAGGACAAGAATTGGTTAACTACGGATCTACGAGGTGGGAGTTGATTATGACGAGTGGGAAAAAAAACATCATTTGCATGCATTCATGCATCCCACCTCCTCAACACTCCCTCACTCAAGTCGTGCTTATAACTTTGGCCACCCACTGGAAGCAAGGATGCATTGTTCTACAAGAGAATTTTTATAGGAGCATTCACAGGAATTCCTACAGAAACAATCTACAGGAGCAGTCTATAGGATACACAGAGGCAGTCTACAGGAAAGGCAAATAAGGGTTCAAGAGGGAATATCATGAGAATCATCCACTGCCTCCATTCTAAAGAGGTAGGATCTAAATATCCATCCCCGTTTACAAGAAAATGAACTATAAATTCTCTAAAAGCTAGTGGATTTAACAACTGTGCGAGGTGAATTACATACATAGGAAACTCTATTTTAAACCTCTCATTCCCTCCTCAAGCCTCACAATCAAGATGAAAGGAGGCTTTAATAGGAGAGAACCCACAAATACTGTGAGGATACAACAACACCCCCAAGTGCTTGAAATCTTTATAAGACATCAATGGATGGGTTTTTTGAAAAATTCATAGGGTATGGTGATGTGGTGGCTCAAGAATTTTCTCATTCCCTCACTTCACACAACAAAATCCATGCCACTGTCATAGTTAGAGGGCTCACTATAGATCTCACCCCAGAGCTCATCAGTAGGGTCACCACACTTCCCCTAGGAATTCGATGGAGAAAAGAAGACAAAGTAGACAGTCAGGTGGTAAAAAGGAAATTCTTTTTAGAAGGTGAAGAACCCACAGAGGATAAAAATGGAGTAAGAAGGGACAGTCTGCCATACCCATGGAGTGAGGTAGGTTACCAACTCATCAAGTATATCTCATGTGAGGGTAGATACAATGTTGTTTATGGCTACCATTTTAGGATGCTTGAAGAATTAAGATTTGGGGTAGAAACACCAGTTCACTAAAGACTCAGCATACCCTATTTCTTGATGCAATCACTCATAGACTCTAGCAACAAAGTAAAGGAAGGAAATTCCAAACAATTGGCTCACCATGGGTTGATCAGGATTCTCATTGAGGATGCCCTCCAAAACCTCAAGATCCCTATAACATGGTTAATTTTTAGAGACTTACCAGCAGAGGATGACATCAAAACCCTCACCTCTGATGTTAGTCCTTCTGTCAATGAGGAGGAGGAAAAATGAGAAGAAGAAGATACAGAGCTAGAAGGAGATGAGATGGATGAAGAAGAAACTAATACAAAGGGACATGATGAAGGATAAGAGGAGGAGGATGATGTTGAAATAGGGGAGGAAACGAAGGATGAGATGGATGAAGAAAAAACTAATACAAAGGAACATAATGAAGGATAAGAGAAGGAGGATGATGCTGAAACAGAGGAGGAACGAAGGAAGAAACTAATGGAGATGAGAAAGAACAACAAGAGGAAGAAGATAAGAAAAACAAAGAGATAAGTGGCTTAAGGGACAAAGAGGCAATAATGAGAGATCAACATCAGAAGGAAAATGCTTGGCTGAGAGGACAGCTATAGGAAAGGGAAAACCAACAAGAATGTATGGCCAGCCTCTCCTTGGAGGCCAACCCATGTAGGATGCCAGCTAAATCCTATGCTCTTTACCTCAGAGAACAATGGTTGCAATTCCATATTAAAACACTAGCACAAAGGGGCACCATGCCATTTCAGGACTACAGGCAGTTTATTGATCTTTGTGATCAAAGTACACTAGAGGATAGGGCCAAAGTGGCTGAGTTTTACTTGCACAACATGGCCCTCATAGACATGAATGTTTGGGATCCTAATGCCAATATAGGAGATCTACAATTAATGGCTTTTGCATCATGGATGAACCATGAGGAGTCAAGGGATGCAGAGATGAAAAGAATATTGGCCAGAGAGAAAAATGAACCTATTCTCATCAGATTTGAATGATCAAATCCCAAGGCCCTAATCAGCACCGATAATCTTTCTGCCCAAGAGCAAGCAATTTCACATTTTGAGGATATGTGTAGGCTACTAGGAGATGACAGTACACATGCCTATTTTAGGAGATGGAACACACTACCACACTACTTGAAGATTAAATAATATCACTCCCCTCAAAGGTTGAGAGAGGCACTCAATAGGACACCTATGTATAAGCAATCAACGCAAAGGTTGAAGGTCAATTGGATAGGCCTAAAACTCAGTCCACCACTACTCTTAGGGATGCTAGAAGGGAGAAAAGAAGAAGAGCAAAAGAGGCAGTGGGAAGAAGTAGAAAGGAAAGCAGGCTTCTATGAACAAGAAGAAGAGACCACAACAAAAGCATGGGATGTCAGAGAGGCTACCAAAGCCATGAAGGACATGGACATTGACTAAGTTGCTCAGAGGATGAGAAACACTTTTAGTAGGGGGGCGATGATGAGCCTCATCATTGGGTAATTATATGGGCCTGAATTCACCTCCTAGCTTAGTCAAGTCAACTATTCTCACAACTTATTACATACATTTGATCATATTTTGTTTATGAGATGAGTTGGAGTTGGATATTTTGCTTTGTGGTCTAATGTGAATTTAACACAAGATTAAAGGATAAAATCAAGGAATTTTAGCAAAGATCTTAGTCAAAACTCGAATGGGACAAGGGAGAGGAACTATATGAGGGAAATCCTCCTCATTTACTACCCCTCCATTCGAATATTCCTCCATCAGCTCGGAGTGTAAGAAGCGCAATCATAAGGACTAGAAGGTAGCCGAGCAAGTGAAAGTCAAAGCACCAGTTTATCTCGAGTTGGGGAGCTGAGCCTCCCTAATTTTAAGGAATTCGTTGGAGACTTCAGTTGTATAAGTAGAGAGGCCTAGGACCTCAGTAGGATTCAGAGTTTTGATTGTAAAACTTTACTCTATTTTCGAGTTGCAAGACTTGTGATAGTTTTTGATGTAAGCCATTGTTTATTATAATAAGAATGAGTTTTGTTTTGAGCCAACATTGAGTTAACTCAGAGGGGTGAAGCTCTTGGGTTAGGGCCCAAAAATAGCAGCCAAGGCTCCTTTTTATTGTACATGTATGGTAGCTTAGATTCATGGTTTAATTGTTCATTTGCTTAAGTAGTTGTATTTTCATTACAGCAATGTAGCACATAGATTCATGGTTTAATTGATCATTTGCTTAAGTAGCCACATTTCCATTACAGTAGTGTAGAGTAGATTGGTTGTGTTTTATTTTGCTTCCAATTGTGCCTTCTTTCAATTAGTAGGTTAGCCAGGATTTCTTACTCAAAGTTTGTTGTCTTGTTTCCATGTGAGATTCATTTCATTGTCGTCTTTTTCCATTACTGTTTTCTCATATGCTCATTTCCTTCAGCACAAAATTCTTAAGCCGAAGCTAATAAAACACCTCTTGATCAAATTATACCGTACATTTCCTTACCGTCTGATCCATAGCAAACCTGACCAATCACCGTCCGATTGATTTCAACGCTTGACTTTATGCACTCCAAATCTCTACCGTCAATCTGGCTAGCTTGATCTAACGGCTATTGCATCATCTCAATACTTTATGCACCCCAAATCTCTACCGTTGATCTGTCTAGCTTGATCTAACAACTATTGTGTCGTCTCAATACTTTATGCACTCCAAATCTCCACCGTCGATCTATCTATCTTGATCCAACAACTATCGCGCAATCTTGCGTGGATTCTTGCATGATCGATATCCGACTGAGAGAACCTAAGAAAAGTGGTTTTCCCTTGCTATGTGTTACCCAGTTAGGCTAATCGCGTAAAATTTTAGAATTCCGCTTACAGATTTGAGGGCACATGAGAAACTGCTTACCACCTACGAAAACCCACTCCATCATTCCCCACATTTTTTTAACCCTTTGTTGCCTCATGACTTGACGTGATAATCTCCACCGTTGATCTGCCTCACTTGATCCGACAGCTATCACATCACCCGCTCGCCAACTATCTTGGCCAATCTCGAGCATTGATTAACCCTGCATGATCCAATAGTTATCGTGCAATCTCATGCAAATTCTTGCACGACCGATATCCGCTCGAGAGCACACGAGAAGAGTGGTTTTCCCATGCTACATGTCATTCACTTAGGCTGATCGCGCAAAATTTAGAAATTCCACCTACAACTTTGAAGGCACGTGAGAAACTTCTTACCACCTATGGAACCCACTCATCTTTTGTTAATCCTGTTCATCCATCTATTCACTTAATCTCCTGTGATAAGATCTTCGTCGCTCATCTTCTATTAACCCTGTCCATCCATTTATTCACTCAATCTCATGTGATAAAACTCCGTTGTTCATCTCCCATTAACCCTATTCGTCCATCCATTCACATATTCTCCTGCGATACGATCTCTGCCGTTCATCTTCCTATGCACTACTGCTTCATTACGTCTTCCTTTGGCTGATTTTGATCTTCTCTTGCTTTTCCGCTTGACTCCTTGCATGCTTGATGTTACCAAAAAACATAAAAACTTGAAAACAGATTTAGTTTAGTTTCTTTGCTTACACATTAGTTTGGTCTGATGCTCTTTACTTCTGTAACTTAGATAACAACATTAGGTTAGTGTTGATTTAGCAGTTCTGCTTAGCATAGTTGTTTAAATGGTTAATTAGGATATGGTGTGGTTTAGCATTGCATGAGTTTTCTTCATTACTGTAGTAGAGTAGCTCTCTTAGAATAGACTTTCTCTTCTTCCATCAAAGAATCAAGCTTCTTCTGACTCTATAGAAGTCTGGCTTAGAACCCCTAGGGTCTCTCGCCAGATGAATAGTGACAACAGGTAGGACCTTCACTTCTACTTGTGCATATAGCATTGTCACCTCCAAGTTTGTACGAAACCTGGGTTGATAAGTAAAGTTGGTAGCCCAGGAGTTGCAGCATCCTTGGTGCAATACTGGCGCTCATTAGTTTCCTTCCAATTTTCATTTATAACAACCCTCTCCATTCGATAAAGCATGGTTTTTGCATAAGCAATACAAAACTTTAATGACCATATGAGGTTGAGCACAACCATAAACATCAACACTTTTGTAGCAAAATATTCTCTTTATTTCCACAATATTTATATCAATTTCTTTTATGTCACATGGAAGTGCATGTTGAATATGAGATGCACCAGCAAGAATATTGATTATTCCTCCATTCAGACCCATTTGTTGGCCTCTATATTTGTGGCCAAGTTCTCAAATTTGCATGAATGGTAAACACATTGATACTTCTTCTAACTCAGTTAGTTTTCATATGATGTGAATATGTTTATTGCATCTAATTTCTTGAGGGCATGACAATATGGGAATCTCACCATGATCCAAGGATTTCTAACAATGTTTGCAAGTGTATTCATGTTCTAGTTTGATGTCCCTAATTTCAACATGTTATGTTTGAAAATCAATTTGTTTATTTCTTATAACATCCTTTCCAAAGAAAGTTTGGCAGCAACATAAGATAAGCATGTCAAAAATTGTTTTTTCAAACATTTGTTCAGAAGGTAAGGCAATGTTCTTTGATTTATGTTTTCTCTTCCTATCATGAACTATAACACGTTTTGATTTTCTGTTCATGTTTTTATCGGAATCAGTCTTGTTTCTAAGAAATTTTTTTATTGTTTGAAGGGGATTGTTTTTTCATTTCATATGATTACTACTTTTTGAAAGAATTGATTTACAATTCATAAATATATTGTTTATATGTTCCAACGGTTCAAAATAATACCACACCATATTTTTTTGATACTAAATAACATTAAACATGATTGATTTGGACCTATTTGAGTTGAATCGATTCTAAATATCTCCTTTGTCTATAGAACACACACAAATGTCTAACCACAAAACATCACCCATCAAGGGAAAAACAAAAATACCAACTTCTACGTCTCCTTGTTCATATGGGAGTGCCAAAAGAAAAATATAACAATTGCAATCCAAAATTCTTGTTTTGTTTTTTGTATGTTAACTTTGACATAGTGGTCCATGCAATTTAATGCAAAAGAATCACCTTGTAGAAATGTGTTTGATAAATTCTGGGGCATAATGCGATGCATGCAACCCACATCATATTCATGTTGTGTTAGATGACAAATGCATTGAAATGAGATTTCACCCCAAGCACCCTTAAAAAATTTTATTCATTTAAGTTCTTGCAATATCATTTTGGCTTCTATTGTGTCCAATTTTGTTTGATTAATGCATGTGAAAAAACATCTATATTTCCTATAGAACCATGGATATCTACATTTTCCTTTTTTCACAAGAGTGGCTCAAATTTTCTAGATAGGGGATTGTCGTCATGAAACAATATGTCATATGTGTGCATGCTTATAGATGAATTGAAATGCACGTATGGCACCTTTTTCACTTTTGACAAAATTCTTATAATTATGTTGAGCCAACTCAACAACCAATGTATGCAAAAAATGTCTCCCCAAAGTCCCCTCATTCATTGGGCACTCGAGTTAAGAAAACAATGACATGCATTGAAGAAAAACCTTAATACACTACAACAAAACCCTGTGATTAGCATCCCTTTTTGCTTCCTTTTTTGCGTCTAGAGACCATTTTTGGTGCTATTTGTGTCCATTTATCAAATATGGTGCAAAACGTGATGCAAAGTTTTCATCAAATTTTGAACCAAGTTTTACATCAAGTTTAGCACCAGGTATTGTAATAGTTTTTGCACTAGATTTTACACCAAGTTTTATGCCAAGTTTTGTGCCATCCTTTGCACCATGTTTTGCATCAAGTTTGGCACCTAATTTTGTTTCACCATCTTTTGCATCCTCTATTGCATCCGCTTTTTGCACCTACACTTGCATCAACTTTTGCATCATCTCTTGCATCCTCTTTTGCATTATTTTTTAAATCATTTTTTGCATCCTTTTTTTCATATTTTTTGCATCCCCTTTGTGCCAAGTTTTGCATCGAGGTTTGTGTCTAGTTTTTGCATCTAATTTTTCATCTACTTTTGTTTCATTGACTTTCACATCTTTTTTGCATCCATATTTACATCCTCTTTTTCATCTGTTATTGTGTTCACTATTGCATCCATTTTTCTTGTGCCATAGTTTGCACCTAGTTTGACACCTCCCTTTGCACCCTATTTTGTTTCTAAATTTGCATCCATGATTGCATCCTCATATACATCTAGGTTTTCATCGACTTTCACATCTATTTTTAATCCCTTTTTATATCCACTTTTGTGTCAAGATTTGCATCAGGGTTTGTGTCTCGTATTGAATCTACTTTTGCATAGAATTTTGTTGCATCAACTTTTGCATCATATTTTACATCCATTGTTGCACCCATGTTTACGCCCACTTTTACATCCCTTTTTGCATCCTATTTTTTATCTTCATTTGCTTCTTTTTTTGTATCTATCATTACATCAACTTTTGTTGTGACACAATTTGTGCCATGTTTTGTTACTGTTGTACCCATGTTTTCTTCCAATTTTGCATCCATCTTCGCATCCTATTTTGCATAAAACATTGCATCTATTTTTGCATCCACTTTTGTGGGGTTTTGCATCTCATTTTGCATCTTCTTTTGCATGTACTTGCATTGCATCCATATTTTGCATCCAATTTTGTTTTTCATGTTGCACTCGTGTTTGCATCCACTTTTACATCCCTTATAGCATCTTGTCTTGCATCTAAGTTTGCATCTTTTTTTTTTGTCTATTATTACATCCACTTTCTCATCCACTTTTTTTGTGCTATGATTTGTGCCATATCTTATGCCTATCGTTGCAACCCACATTTTCTTCCACTATTGCATCCACATTTGCATCCTCTTTTGTATCCAAGTTTACATCAAATATTGTTATGTTTTTTGCATCCCATTTTGAATCTACTTTTACATCCACTTTTGATTCGTCCAATTTTGCAAATACTTTTGTGTTCACTATTGCACCTATGTTTGGCCCATGTTTACATCCCTTTTTTCATCCAATTTTTCCTCCTTTTTGCATTCAAGTTTGTGTCTTTTTTCTTTTTTACATTCATTGTAGTATCCACATTTGTTTCACCACAATTCATGCTAAGTTTTATGCCTACTATTGTGCCCATGTTTTCTTCCACTTTTTCATCCATGTTTGAATCCTATTTTGTGTTCAAGTTTGAATCAGCTATTGCATCTAATTTTTCAGCCACTTTTGTGTCAATTTTTCTGTCTTGTTCTGCATCTACTTATGTTGTGTCCACTCTTCATCCAAATTTATGTCTATTTTTACCCCCATTTTTTTTGTTCACTTTTGCATCCCTTTTCCAACACACATCATATTTTTTGCATTGATGATATTTCTTATGAAATTGAAAATTATGAACAACTGATGATAATGTCAATAATTATAACGATGATGATAATGAAGATGATGACAATGCCATGAATTGTGATTGTTATCATAATGACAATGATGATAAAGACGATGAGAGTTACAATGATAATGATGATGATGATGCTAATGACCTTGGCCATTCTTCCCAATTTTTAAATGTTGTCATGGTCAAAATTATAATAATTATCTTTGGCGTCATCTTCCAAGTCATCATCATCTTATCATTATTATCATTATTTTCATCTTGGTCATCATCAAGAACAATAATGCCATGAATGATGATTATGATGTTCATGATGAAGATGACAACAATTATGATAAAAATTATATTAGTTATGATAATGGGGATGGTGACAATTATAATGATGATGATAATGGTAGTAATGATGATGATCATCTATCATCTCTAAAAAATAAAGTCGTTATTTTTCTTGCATATATCATGTGTCCTAAAAACCCTTTTCGAGCACTCATAACAATTTTTAGGTTGATGATATTTCTTATGATGCCTATAATTATGAACAATTGATGACAATATCCATAATCATGATGATGATGATGGTGATGATGATGATGAAGACATGAATGGTGATTATGATGATAATAAAATGATGACAATAATGATGACATTGATGGTGGTGATGATGGCGATAATGAAGATGATGACCCTCCATCTAAACTAGGGAGGTACTCATAATGAGACAAAAAGGTACTCTTGAGTTGAAATATTCATATAAGAAGGGATCTGGATTGATAAGCATCAATGATTATTTATATCATCATAGCCAACATTGTCAAAATAGTGAGGCCTTAACTAACAAGTTTATCTCTCCACTAGATCAGAGCACAATGTTGGGAGGCATAAATTTGGACACCACTACCTCTCTAGGCACTTACCCCACTAGGATGTTCACCAAATATGTCCTCACATGATCATTTCCTAATCCACTATCATAATATTTGACACCAGGAAATTTCAATCCTCATGACTATTCTTATCTTGGATTAATGTACTTGACTTATGGCGATTAGTCCCAGTCAAAGTCCAAATTCTCAAAGAATATTGGTCCCAGATGTTTATCCAACCCACCATTCTCCCTACTAGTTTCTTTACTAGGCTTATGATTGTTAGTCCTGGCCATAGTACATGACACATGGATAATATGGTGTCTACCCTCACTCCCTCTCAACCAGAGAGGAGACATCCACAAGTATAAGATTTTCTCAAGAATACCCACCATTTTCATATAGAATAACATCATTAATTTGTTTTCATCACATGACACCTTTATGATTAAGCATTCATAGATTTGTGGTAAAATATTTCCCCTTTTGTCATTTGTGATGAAATAAAATCAAAAA
>APFE030365102.1:229464-256657 GCA_000404065.3 Pinus taeda
CAAATGTTTATCCAATGCACCATTCTCCCTACTACTGTCTTTACTAGGCTTACAACTGTTAGTCCTAGCCATAGTACACAACACATGGATAATATGGTGTCTACCCTCACCCCCTCTCAACCAGAGAGGAGACATCCACAAGCATAATATTTTCTTAAGAATACCCATCATTTTCATAGAGGATAACATCATTAATTTGTTTTCATCTCATGATGCCTTTATGATTAAGCATTCATAGATTTGTGGAAAAATATTTCCCCTTTTGTCATTTGTAATGAAATAAAATAAAAAAGTGAAAGTCAAAATCATTAAAGATACACTATAATGATTTATCTAAGTCTAAACTCTATGGTTGAAGTGAAAATTCATGTAAATTTTATATCTATGAGTTGTGCCAAACTTATGAAAACCTTATTCCCTAATTCCTATATATAAGAAAAAAAGAAAGAAAGAAACATAAGGCCCAATGAATGGTAGCTCATGTATTCACTCCCTCTTTGGAAAATATATGAATATATACACTCCTAGTCACACTTGATCACATGTTTGTGATGGTTAAATCATGAATTCCTCTTTTCTCCTTGCATTTTCACTTCATCATTTAAGCACCTAATTGAGGACCTAGGGAATGTTTGTTGCCTAAGGCTTTCATGTCTACTTTTGGTTTACTTATGTCACACTACTTTCAATTTATGTGATAGAGTAAAATACATAAGTTTGTGGAGTTATTAGAGTGGTGTATTAAGTTAGTCACCACAGACACATGTATTACATCTCATTGATCCACATGTGTGGGTTGGAGTTTCATTGCTTGACAACTTTAATGGAGACTACTTTATGGCTTTAATGGTATAGCTTACAAAATATCTTGTTAAACATTGCGATTCATCCTTTCTTTTTCTCGAGACACTCGATAATATTGAATTCACTCCCAATAATCCATGGAGATGGGAAGTATAAATTACTTGTGCTAGAAATAGAATTCAGAAATAGAGGTTTTCCATTTGCGATATTGGAGTCATAGACATTAGATACATGGTAGTAGTCCTCGATGTCAATTAACTAAAATTGTATTGTCATAATGCAAAAAGAGGTAAACATATTGGTAACCTTGATGTCTTGATCATTTCAAATAATAATCATTCCACCCAAGTATCTCTAAGCATCAATCACTACTACTTGGAAATTCCTCCCCCATTTTCTAATTATATCAGGTAGAACCTCACTTAATATTTTTGCTTCTTATATCAACATTATTGATGGGTGCTTTGCATACAATTTTTCTTTTAGGAGCCTTTGTTTTCCTTTACTATTGAGGCCCCTCATGTTCCATGAGACTATTTTCATCAATAATTTACATAGAAAGGAAGTATAATGTGACTAAAAAAAACATGTCTCAAGATTTAAGTGCTTGGAAAATTATACTTCATGGCTCCTATATTTCCTTAACCTGGGACGGAATGGTGAACTTCATGGCCTTAAGGGAAATTGACCAATGAAAATCTAAAAAAGAGGTGATTTTTGACTATATCACATACAATTTAATATACTAAAAAAAAGACTTTTGACTTTATCACATACAATTTAATATACTAAAAAAAAATATCCAAAACAATTTCATCAAGCAATGAATCATTGCATTATAAAATACAATCTATAAACATTTTGGGAACATTTTGCTAAAACATGCTCAAAAACAAACATATTTAACAATAATATGGACAATAACACATTTTGATAAATTATATAACATATTATCAAGCCTAAAAAATGTCACTAACAGAAAACTATGAAGCATGCAACTAATGGAAGTGACCACTGAAGGCCACCATAAGACAATTAATCTATTAAGATCAAGATTAATGGGGACAAAGATCTACAAAGGAAAAAGGAAAACCTATTTTAACTTTATTGTTTTAATAGCCTGGTTCAAGATGAACATTTTAAGATATCATGAAGAACATAATTAGTTTTATTACATTAAGAAAACCCAAGCACATTTTATAACTTAGCAAGGAAGAGATGTATAACACGCATCTCAGCGACAAAACATGGCATTGAGTTACTTTTTTAGATATAATTTAAAATCTATCATAAAACACAAAATTAGCATGAATGGAATGTTAAAACCATTTATAAAAAACAAAATATAATTTTTTATTAGAAAAAATCCAAAAACTAATATATGTTTTTAGAAAATAAAATACTAACTAAATATATATTAAAAAAACTAAAACATAAGCAAACTAGAATTTGAATTTGACACTCTTGTTCACTTTTGGAAACTCATATGGTGGAATGTGATCTCTTTATCCTCATCTTTATCTTTTTCCTAAGAATAAAGCATACAAAAGCGGGAAAAAGCCAGAAAGCATCAGGAAGCTTTTTCCTAAGCACAAAAGCATCTAAAAAGTAGAAAATGCCATTTTTATATGAGGAAACATTATTCACCCAAAATATTTTTCCCAAATTGAACTAATGAGGAATTTGGGAAATCTTCATAGCCTTCACTTTCCTATATATTGGAGGCTTGGCCATTGAAAAAATCATGGGAATTCTTGCATTGTCATGTTGCTGAGATCTATTTTGAGAGGGAGAGTTTTGGAGCTATGAGTTGGGGGAGGTGATGTTGCAACTACATCTGATTGTTGTAACTTTCCTCCAACTCCTTTATTCATATAGATCAGTTGTTCTTCCTTCCATATGTTTCTATGCATTCTTTACTTCTTCTATTTAACTAATGGATGTATGGAATTTTGGTTTGTATTTATTTATTCAATAATATTTATATGTTTATGATAGTTTCGATTATCAAGATATTATGCTGTGAAGGTTGTTTTATTCTCTCTTTTATGTGTAGGACCAAGCTTTGGAGCTAGCTAGGAGCGCTTCCTAGCTATTCTAAAAACTCCAAGAAGACCTGCATGCGAGGACTCACAAGAATTCATTCTCTTTTTCTTAATCTATACTCTACATCTTGATCTACTAAGAATCCTAAGCCTTAGAACAACCTTTCTCTTAATTGATTTGTCCTAGGTTTCCAGGATAAATTGAGAGGGTTTTATTTTCATCTAACCATGCATTAAATCCTACAACAAAATGATATTTAGGAACTTTAATATATTTAACTATGTAAATGAACTTAGTAAAATGAACCCATAGAGGGGGTCATAAATGGAAATAAAATTAAAACTCTAAACAAGAAGCCAAAAGTTGATTTAACCATGGATGCAAAATTGGGAGTAGAATTGGATGTTAAACTAGCTATCAAAACAAGATGCAAACAATGACACAAAAGGGTTTTAAAGTAAAATTTAAAAAATGGTGCAACACTAGACACAAAGAAGGGAACAAAATAGGGCATATGAAAGGATACCGAATTGGGATCAAACAAGGATGCATAAATGGACACCAAAATGAGGATTCAAAGAATGGTGTAAAATTAGGATGAAAAAAGGATGTAAGAAAATACACAAAACACGATGCAAAATCGGACTAAAAAAAGGTGAAACCAAGGATGTCAAAAATGATGCATAACTAGATGAAAATTCAAACTAAAATCTAGGTGCAAAATGAGATGCAAATGTGGACACAAAATGTAACAAAAAAAAGGATGCAAATTTGGAAGCCAAAAAGGATGAAAAATTAGATACCAAAAAGGATGCAAATTTGGACCAAAAAAATGGTGCAAAATTGGACACAAAAAAAAATGGTGCAAAAATGGGCATAAAAATGGCTCAAATTTGGATGCAAATTGAGATGCAACATTGGATGTAAAATGAGGTGCAACAACTCATTCAAAACTTGGTGCAAAAACAAATGCAAAAGTAGACGAAAAAATGGCTCAAAATTGAACGTAACAATAGACACAAAATGGGATGGAAAGGTGGATGCAACATATGGTTCAACATAGGATGCAAATTTAGATACTCAAAAGGATGCAAAATTGGATGCAAGAAATGGTGCTAAAACTGATGCTAAATTGAATGAAACAAATAATGCAAAATTAAATGCGAAATATGGTGCAAAATAGGATACAAAAAAGGGAGATAAATAAAACGCAAAAGTGGATGCAAAAAATGGTCCAAAAATGCATGCAAAATTTGACACTAAATCAGATTCAACATATGGTGCAAAATTGGATGGAAAAAATGGTGTAAAAAAAAGGGAGAAAAACTGGCACAAAAATAGATGTAAAAATAAGTACAAAATTAGAAGCAAAAAATGGCATAAGACCAAATGCAAAAATTGGCATAAACTGGATGTAAAAAAAGGCACTAAACTAGATGCCAAAGATGGTGAAAAAATTGATGCAAATTATGACACAAAACTAGAAGCAAAGAATGCCACAAAAGAGGAAGCAAAAAATGATGCAAAAATAGATGCAAAAAATGGCACAAAACTAGAAGCAAAACCTGTTGTAAAACCAAATGAAAATCTTGGTACAAAATATGATGCAAAAAAAGATGAAAATTTGGCATAAAAAATATGCAAAAATTGGTGCAAAAAAGGACGCTTTAAAAATTGTACAATAGAGCCAGATTTAGCGCTAGGCTACTCATCCCAATTAAGAAAAAATGCACTAAAATCTGGTGTTAAATCTAGCGCAAAATGCTTGTTTTGTTGTAATGATATAGTCAACATTACACATTTCAATCAATGAATATGTATTTAAATCATTTCTATAAGAAAAAAGTGCTTCATTAAAATTATTTTGCAAACAAATTTTGAAATTTTGTATTGTCCCTTGTTTCAATTCTATAGAAGTATATCTATTATGCAAAAGCATTAGGAGAGAATCAAATAATCAATCTCCACCAGTAAAATTGAGGTTGTTTATATGATTCAAATAGTGTTTTTCCAAAACAAAATTAGCATCAAGTTCTTCATGCAAAGGAAATTTATTTAGTTCAATCATATACTTGTCTCCATCTTCCTATGTATTTTGTGCATCAAGCACATCCATTTGTTGTGTTTTTATATTTGCTATCTACACATTATAATTTTATAAAAAAATACACACCAAAAAAAAAGAATAAGAATGCTTTTGTTTCTTTTTTTTTACTCTTTGGAGATACCAAAAAAATAGATTTTTATTAATACCATTTACATGTTTCTAAAATGTGAATGCCTTGCATCAATTGGAAATTATATAGATTTGCAATGACTCCACCAAAGTTGGACAAGTTCCACCTTAGATTGAGATAATTTGTTCCCTTGAAAATCAACAAAGAATCCAATCAAAAGAAGAAAATATCTTAGCGTTTAAACATTATAATCTGAATATTATCTTCTTTTGTAGAATGCATAAATTATTACTACAAAAAAAGAAAAGAAAAAAAAAAAGATTCAATCACCATATAAACCAACAGTGACACTGTAAAATTGCATATTGTTAGAAGGATATACATCTTTAAAATTTGATCCAGTGGTTCATTATATAAAGATGATCAATAAAATAAACCAATGTATGCATTTCTAATATTGCATTAACAAAACTTACATTTTTTCAATTTTAACAATTAAGCATGTTTTCCATATAGCAAAACGTATTGTAACAACCCTCATGTAAATTCCATGTAATAAAAGTTAATAAAGGAAAGATTATAACCACGGTTGATGGGACACTTATTCCAAGATGAATATTGGGCAAAACATAGTGATGGGGATCACTGGTGATTGATTAATGGCTAAGGAAATTGACAAAGGCTTTGGAGACGCAAAATGGCATTTTGGCACATTTATTTATGAAAATAATGGAAATAAGGAGAAAAGGGAGGTGAAAGGTCACCGGTTGCATGTGAGGAGGAAAATAATAGAAAATAAATAAAATAGAGGCATCATCAATTAAAAGGCTTCTGAGGATCAGTTCACAGAATTTTGTCAGCTCAGTTTTGGAGCTCTCTCCCTATTCTCTCTCTCATACTCTTGGACACTTCGAGTTTTCTTGAAGCACTCTTGGAGGAGTGTGGCACACTTAGATTTTTGGAGCAAGAATGAATAGGAAGAGCATGAAAGTGCAAGAGGACATCAGGATCAACAACTAGAACAATTTTTGCTTACAGGTATCGAGTTGCATGTATGTTTTCCTCACTAGTTTTGGCATGCATGGCATATGCATGTGGTTTATTGGTCATGATATGTCATTGGCATGGAGGATTTCCTGGATTGACAATGGATTTTCCTAGCCTTGCCATTTCCTGGATAGCTATGGTGTTATGGGTTCATTTCCTTGTTTTTTTGGTTGGTTCTCATGTTTCCTTTAGCCTGGGTTGAGTTATTAGTCCGTGTAAGCCCTGGTTGGAAAAACACTCTAGAAGCTCTATAACAACTTGGGTTGAGTTATTAGTCCTAGAATCTTTGGTTGGAAAAACACTTTGGAAGCCATTGGTGGGTTGAGTTACTAGTCTTAGAAGCCCTAGTTGGGAAAATGCTCTGGAAGCCCGAAGTAAGTTGTGGGGGTAGTTACTAGTCCTGGAAGCCTTGGTTGGAATAGATGCTCTATAGCCATGGAAGGCTTGGGTAGAGACCAATCTGATGATGGTTTTGTGATGTTCGGCCATGAGGTGGAATCATTGTTTGATGGGTTGAGGTGATTTGGCCTCTCGAAGCCCTAGATGGTTTTGGTTGATGTGTTTTATGAGATTCCACATTAATTCTTGGAATATGGCATGGGAGTGATTGGCTGAAGAGAGATTTGGCTCAGCCATGCCTATGGTCGGGTGGTTCATGGAATTCCCACAACTGGTTGGCCTTTACATCATTAATATGAGGTTATTTATCCTTGTTATTTCATGAGTATTGTATTGTTTTATATGTGGATTATATGGCTATCGTTTCCTTGGTATTTTTTGTTGTTATTATGTTGGTTATGAACATGTATTATGAACGTGGCTATGTATGGCTCTCATCATGTTTGAAATTGTAAATGAAGTAATAATGTATCTATGGCCTAATGGATGAAATCACAAATAATGTGTTGAGGCATCAATGCTTCTTAGCGATTCTCAGATGAGTATGAGACCCCTATGCTCAGATCTGTTGTTTAAACTTGTATATTACATATTTGTGACATGTTTGATGAAATGTCTTTCATGGCTAGTAGGGATCCAGTCAAGTAATTGTTCAAGTAATTGCAAATATCTTTGTTCCATTGTTATATTTATGTTCTGAAGGTGTCATTTAGTTATGGGCAGTGACCTGGGCTCTGGGCCTGAAAAAGTGGCTTAAATATTGGGGATGTGGGCACAGCATTAGGCATAAGAGTTCGTGGACGTAAGCATACCCATGTTGTGGGAGAATCTAGAGTCTCTTAGACACATGCATGCCCATATCAAGGGAGCTCCCGAGAGTTTAATGGTTTAAAAACTCAGTGGGACCTAGGGGCTAGTTACCTAAGAGGTTGGGATGGTTTCTGGGAGTCTTGTTAGTTGATGTGAAAGGTTTGTATGGTGTGTTTCCATTAGCTCCACTTCCTTAAGGTGAATTAGGAGATTGAATCATATCATAGTAACTTATCGTCACATGTTTACCCTAGTTGTATGGTTACTTGGGTAAATGTGGGAGTTGGGTGTTACAGAGTGGTATCAGAGTGGGGTGCACTCTCTTTGGGTCACATCTACTACCATAGAGTGGTACTAAAGCATGGCTCACCCAATGGATTAGATGGGTTGTGTGTTGATCATGCGTTCATGTCGGTTGCATGTGTGTTTCTTGTGTTGTAAGACCATGTGCTTGTTGCATTTGTATGGTATGGTTTATGGTTGCAGTGAGGTCACCATGGGAATTTGATGGTGTTGTTGTAAAGTGTGTCATCATGAGTGTATGATTAGTTACATGTTTTTTATGCTTGCGTATTGTCAGTGCAGATTGGTAAGGTTGTTGTTTTCATGCATGAGGTCATGGTATGTGTATTTGACATGGTCATGCATTGATGATTGGAATCTAGCTAGAATGATGGTTATACGCTTATATGCTTACGTGTTACATTTCGATATGTTGTCATGAATACGTTATACATGTATTAAGTTGATTGGTTGACCTTGCAGATAAGGTATCCTCCCCAAATTATGCTAAGGTATGTTCGTTTATGGTGATTTGATTTAACTGACATGATATACCTTGCAGGAAGAATATCAAATATGACTAGCAAGATGGCAGAGTATAGATCCCAAGATTCTCCTTATGGATCAAATGAGAAATGTGGTGTTGGTAACTCTTCTAATTTGGCAGATACATTGAGAAGATTAAAGGAAGAAATAGAGAGTTGTAAGACAATGACAAAATCATACAAGCATAGGAGAAACATGTAGAGGTAAATGTAGTGATACTTAGGAGTTTGTCAGAATTGTAGCGACAAGGACTGCTTCAAATCAGCCATGAGGAGGAGGGAAAAAATAATGGGGCATATGGAAGTAGGTCTCATGGTGGTCACAGGTCGGATAGATATGGCAGGGTTAGAGATGGCAAATTATTGGATACTCTGGATAGGAGAGGTGATAGACACAAGTACTATGCTAGTTCTAGTTTTGATAGGCATGATGATCGACATCGCTATCATCCTTATAGGAGGAGTGACAGGGGATATTTTCCAGGCGAGATTAAGAAAGAAAAGCCATGTACATTCGATGGAGAAATGAAAAAATCATAGGATGTAGAGGCATGGTTTCTTAGTATGAGGAAGTTCTTCAAGTTGCATGATTATTCAAAGAACATGAAAGCCATAATAGCTACATTCAATCTCAAAGTTAAAGCATACATTTGGTTGGAAGATGTGAAGAATTTCAGAGGTATTCATGAGGAGTACTTGACCTGGAGTGAGTTCGAGAGACTATTCAAGAAGAAGTCCCTATCAGAGAGATACTTTGATGACAAGGAAAAATAATTCTATGAGCTAAAGATGTGATTGATGACAGATGAGGAGTATAGTCGTAGGTTCTTGGAACTACTAAGATATGTGCCTTACCTCAAGGAGGAGAAGCCCAAGATTCAAAGTTTCACTAGTGGGTTATTGATTGCATTCAAAGACAAGATTGAGTTTGATGAGCCTAGATAATTGGAGGAGTCCATCCGAAATATAAAGCATTGTTATGAATAACTGAAGTGTTGATATGAGACTAAGCTAGACTAGAAAGGAAATGCAAAGAGAAAAGGAAAATGGGAAAATAAGAAAGCAAGACCTCAAGGTTCAAGTAATAAAGAGAATGTTTCACCATCTAATAAATTCAATGCATCTGACAGAGGACAAGGACATCAATCTGAGGAGTATAACAAGGATGTAGTTTGGAAGCCTATAAAGTGTTGGACTTGTGGAAAATATCATAACAGGAGAGATTTTCCGTAGAATTAGGGTGGTAGGCCTAAGATATATAATTCACAAGAGGCACAGACTATTGGGGATGTTGGTCAAAGAATTCCTCGTATCTATTTAACACTGGATAAAAGACAGGCAGACCATCAGGCATCTATCATTAAGATGGACGGTAAGTTTTGTGATCAAGTTTTTTCTATTTTGATTGAACTTGGATCTAATTATAGTTATATTAGTCTTGACTTGGTGGATAAGTGTCGTTTGAATAAAGAAGTGCATGCAAAGTCTTGATTAGTGTAGTTGGCTATAGGTACAATGAAGTGAGTTCGTCACTGGGTAAGAGCTTGTGCACTTGATTTGAATGGTATGCCTACCTCAGAATATTTGAATGTATTACCATTGGGATCATACAGTATGTTGTTGCACATGGATTGGTTGTACCTTCATAGAACCAAGGTGGATTGTTATGATAAATCTATTGAGTGATTGGATGAAAATGGAGAACAAAGAGTCTTGCAGGGTAAGAAGAAAGCGACATAAGTTAGAATGGTGACAGCTATGCATGCCAAGCGTAGTGACAAGAAAGGGTGTGTGAAATTTTTAGTGCAAATTTCTAATGACAAAGGTAAGGAAGTTGAGGATGGAAATGTTTTAAGCAAGTACCTAGTTATAAAATTGTTTCAGGATGTATTTCCTAAGGATATTTCAAAGTTTCCACCTCATAGCAAAGTAGAATTTTCTATTAAGTTGGTGCCATGGTTAGCTTTGGCATCAAGGGCACCTTACAAGATGAGCACTCTAGAGTTGGTAGAGTTGAAGCTACAGTTGAAGAGAATGCTTGACAAGGGATGCACTAGACCAAGTGTATCGCCAAGGGGTGCACCTGTATTGTTTGTGAAGAAGAAGGGTAGTACTCTTAGATTATGTGTTGACTACAGGTAGTTGAAAAAGTGACCATCAAGAACATGTATCTGTTGCTGAGGATTGATGACTTGTTTGATCAACTGAAGGGAGAAACAATGTTCTCAAAGATTGATTTGAGATTAGGATACCACCAGGTACAAGAGGACATATATAAGACGACTTTCTGGACCAGGTATGGGAATTATGAGTTTGTTGTAGTTCCATTTGGTTTAACTAATTCTCCAGCTACCTTTATGTGCTTGATGAATAGTGTGTTATGTTCGTACTTGGAAAATTTTGTTATTGTGTTCATTGATGATATATTGGTATATTCTAAAAATGAGGAAGAGCATGTCGAGCATTTAGAAGCAGTGTTGATATTGTTGAGAGAGCATAAGTTGTATGCAAATCTCAACAAGTGCAGTTTCTTTTAGACTAAGGTACATTACTTGGGACATGTGGTTTCCAAGGATGGCATAGCAATGGACCCAGAAAAGGTAAGACCTATCATGGAGTGGGAAGCTCCCAGGAATGTGGATGAGGTGATATATTTTATGGGGTTAATAGGTTATTAAAAGAGGTTCATTGGGATCTTCTCATAGATTTCTTATCCTATCACATCATTATAGAGGAAAGGTAAGAGTTTTGAATGGATAGAGGAGTGTGCGTCTAGTTTTGAGCAACTTAAGTAGTTGTTAACACCTGCACCAATGTTAAATATTGCAGATCCGAACAAATAGTTTGTAGTATGTATAGATGCTTGCAAGAGAGGACTTGGTAGATTCCTTATGCAGGATGGATAGGTGGTATGCTATGAGTCACGGAAGATGAATGAGGACAAGCAGAACAATCAAACACATGATCTTGAGTTGGCAATGATCATACATGCATTGAAGATGTGGAGGCACTATCTTCTTGGCAGGAGGTTTGTATTGATGAGTGATCATAGTTTTTTGCGGTATCTATTTGATCAACCAAATCTAAATGGCATGTACACTCGGTGCTTGGCCATGATTAGTGAGTTCAACTTTGAGATTAGGTATATCAAAGGTAAAGAGAACAGGGTGGAAAATGTTGTTAGTAGGTGGATACAGGTAAATCACATAGCATCTATGAGCTCCTATGTGACAAACTTACATGATAGGATCTTTTAGGTAGGTCAACGGGATGTTAGGTATATGGAGATTGTGGATAGGTTGGAACAGAGTACAGGTATAGGTACAACTACAGGTGCAGGTGCACATGATGTGGATTATTGTCTCCCAACAAATGGATTGGTTAGATTTGGGAACAAGATATATGTGCTAGATAATAGTGAGCTCAATAAGGTGATCTTGAGGGAGTTTCATACGAAACCATATTTAGGTCAGCCAGGTTATCACAAGACACTGACAGCAGTGAATAAATTCTATTATTGGTTGAATTTGAAGAGAGATGTAGCAAAGTTTGTGGCTAGGTGCTTGGATTGTCAACAGGTAAAGGCAGAGTGTAAGTATCCATGTCGAATGTTATATCCAATTCTTATTCGAGAGTGGAAATGGGAGGCCATTTCCTTGGACTTTATCATAGGTTTGTTGAGGATAGTGAGACAACATGATTCCATCATGGTAGTGGTGGACAGGTTGACAAAGGTATCACACTTCGTTCTAGTGAAGTCTACATTCTCAGTGAGTGATGTAGCACAAGTGTTACTCATAGATGTGGTCAGATTGCATGGTCTTCCGAAGAATATTGTGTCAGATAGTGATGCGAAGTTCACTTCCATGTTTTGGAAGGATTTATTTGCAGGTTTGGGCACCGAGTTGGCCTTCAATACAACTTATCATCCGTAGAAATATGGACAGACAGAGAGGTTCAATAGGATATTGGAGGACATGTTGAGGATCTATGTGATGCATCAACAACAAAACTGTGAAGACTACCTTCCACTAGTAGAGTTTGCTTATAACAATGGGTACCAGGAGTCCTTGAGGATGATTCTATTTGAGGCATTGTACGGGAAAAATTATAATACTCCCATCAGTTGGAGTGATCTAGTTAATAGGGTGTTGATTGGACTAGACATGCTAGCATACATGGAGAAATAAATGCAGGTAATCAAGAATAATTTGAAAGTATCACATGATAGACAAAAGATCTATGCAGATCAGAATAGGTTGTTAAAGGAGTTCCAGGTTGGGGAACAAGTGTAGTTGCGCATCAAACCGAAGAAGATCTCCTTATGGATTGGATCATGTGTCAAGATGGCACCCCGATTTTGTGGACCTTTTAGGATTATTGAGATAATTGGCCCAGTAATCTATTGACTTGCACTTCCTCTGACAGTCAAAGTCCATGATGTTTTCCATGTGTCATTTCTTAAGACGTAGGTTAAATATGTTGAACATGTGATTAGTTGGCATGTATTGCAGGTGGATCTAGATGGATAATTCTAGTCGGAGCCTCTGTGTATATTGCAGAGAAATATGCTCATGTTCTAAAACCAATCAATTGAGCAAGTAAAGTGCAATGGAAACACTTTGGGCCCAATGAACCTAAATGGGACATGGCAGATCAAATGCGGGTTATGTATCCTTCATTTTTTGTTGGTTGAGTGGATGTTTAGGTATATGTCTTTGGTGTATTTTTTGGTACTTATTTTGGTGATGTTTGGTATATGTACATATATATATGGATGTAGATACTGCCATGAGCTACGTTATAAAGCTTCAGTAAGCAGTGATGGTGTCATGTCATTATGATCTTATACTTGTTATGTTTTCATGTTGGTTTGCTTCTTAGCAAGATGATCATTGTAAATATTTTAATAAGATAAGTTATAAAGATCCATTGGCAATATTGTTTTCTTATAGCAGCCTTGTTGGTTGTAGGTGTTCTTGAACACCGAGGACGGTGTTCCCCCAAGGGGGAGGGTTTTGTAAAATCCCTAGTGAAAATTCCATGTAATAAAAGTTAATAAAGGAAAAATAATAACCACGGTTGATGGGACATTTATTCCAAGCTTAATGTTGGGCAAAACATAGTGATGGGGATCACCGGTGATTGATTAATGGCTAAGAAAATTGGCAAAGGCAATAACAAAGGCTTTGGAAAGGAAAAATGGCATTTTGGCACATTTATTTATGAAAATAATGGAAATTAGGAGAAAAGGGAGGTGAAAGGTCACAGGCTGCATGTGAGGAGGAAAATGAAGGAAAATAATGGAAAATGAATAAAATAGAGGCCTCATCCATAAAAAGGCTTTTGAGGATCATTTCACAGACTTTTGTCTATTCAATTTTGGAGCTCCTTTCTTATTATCTCTCTCTCATATTCTTGGATAATTAGATTTTTCTTGGAGCACTCTTGGAGGAGCGTGACATACTTGGAGTTTTGGAGCAAAGGAAGAGCAGGAAAGCACAAGAAGACATCGAGATCAGTAGCTACATTGGGTTTTGCTTGCATGTACCGAGTTGCATGAATTTTTTCCTCATTAGTTTTGGCATGCATGGCATATGCATGTGGTTTATTAGTCATGATCTATTAGTAGCATGGACGATTCCCTGGATTGATAGTGGATTTTCCTAGCCTTTCCATTTCCTGGATAGTCATCGTGTTGTGGGTTCATTTCTTTGTTTTTCTAATTGGTTCTCATGTTTCCTTTAGCTTGGGTTCAGTTATTAGTTCCCAGAACCCCTGGTTGGACAAACGCTCTCGAAGCCTTGTAACAGCTTGAGTTGAGTTATTAGTCCTGGAAGCCTTGGTTGAAAAAATGCTCTGGAATCCCTTGGTGGGTTGAGTTACTAGTCATGGAAGTCCTAGTTGGACAAACACTATGGAACGCCCAAGTAAGTTGTGGGTTGAGTTACTAGTCCTGGAAGCCTTGGTTGGAACAAACACTTTGGAGCCTTGGAAGGCTGGAGTAGAGATGAATATGATGATGGTTTCATGATGTTCAACCATGAGGTGGAATCAATGTTTGATGGGTTGAGTTTGTTTGTCCTCTGGAAGCCTTGGATGGTTTTGGTTGATGTGTTTTATGAGATCTCACATTCACTAGTTCTGAAAGCCCTAGTTGGACAAACACTCTGAAAGCCAGGAGTAAGTTATGGGTTGAGTTACTAGTCCTAGAAGCCTTGGTTGGAACAAACACTTTGGAGCCTTGGAAGGCTTGGGTAGAGACCAACCTGATGATGGTTTTGTGATGATCGACCGTGAGGTGGAACACTGCTTGATGGGTTGAAGTTGTTTAGCCTCTGGAAGCCTTGGATGGTTTTGGTTGATTTGTTTTATGAGATCTCACATTCATGCTTGTGATATGGAATAGGGGTGGCAGGATAAAGAGAGATTTGGCTCAACCATGTCTACGGTCAGGTGGTTCATGGAAGTCCCATAATTTGTTGGCCTTTACATCATTAATATGAGGTTATTTCTCCTTGTTATTTCATGAGTATTGTATTGGTTTATATGTGGATTCTATGGTTTTCATTTCATTGGTATTTTTTATTATTATTATGCTAGTTATGAACATGTATTATGATAGTGGCTATGTATGCCTCTCATCACATTTTAAATTTTAAATGAAGGAACAAGGTAGCTATGGCCTAATGGATGAAACTACAGCTAATGTGTTGAGGCATCAATGCTTCTTAGCGATTCTGAGATGAGTATGAGACCCCTATGCTTAGATATGTTGTTTAAACCTATAGATTACATATTTTTGGCATGTTTGAAGAAATTCTTGCCATGGCTAGTAGGGGTCCAGTTAAGTCCTTGTTCAAGTAATTGCACATGTATCATTATTCCATTATTATATTTATTTTTTGAAGGAGTCATTTAGTTCTGGGAAGTGACCTGGGCTCTCGGCCTAAAAAAGTGGCTCAAATCAGGAGGATGCAAGCACAACACTGGGCAAAAGAGTCCCTGGATGTAAGAATACACATGTTGTAGGAACTTCCAGAGCCTCCTAGGTGCATGCATTGCCATATCTAGGGAGCGTTTGGGAGTTTAATGGTTTAAAAACTCAGTGGGGCTCAGTGGTTGGTTACCTGAGAGGTTAGGATGGTTCATAGGAGCCTTGTTGTTGATGTGGAAGGTATGTATGGTGTGTTTTCATTGGTTCCAATTCCTTAAAGTGAATTAGGAGGTTGAATCATATCATGGTAACTTCTCGTCACATGTTTACCCTGGTTGGCCAGTTACATGGGTAGATGTGGGAGGAGGGTGTTACATGGTATTTAGACTGATACATACTTCAAAATGACTTAGACTGAACTCTTTAAAAAGAAATTAAAATCATTTTCCCTACAAAGTTTCCCATGATCAATCTATATATTCTGACTTGAATTCCATGGATGGGGAATCAATTTGTTGCTTGCTCCACACACACATTTGATCCACACACGCATATTATTTTCACGCCCAGGAGCTGCGAGACAGGGACTTCTATGTCATTTAGCATAAAGTTTCATGTTACTCCATGAGATTTCCAGTAACCACTTATGCCTTAATAGTAAGACAATGGGGAACAATTAGTAGGACCAAGAGGCCTAAAAGTCATACGATAAATGAGAAAATTTGATGTTGTGCAACAAGGCTTTTATAGTGTGTTCCTTAGATTCGCACCCTAAGTCCCCCACTTTGAAAAACCTTAGCAACACATTTACCTAAGAAGACATGAATTTTTAACATACAACATACTCGTCACTTTAGCTAAACTTTATATGGAGTTGAAGTTTGCACGGAACGAAGATTTGTGTGAAATTGAAATTTGTGTGAAACAAAGACATGCAAAATTGCAGAAATAAAAGGGTAAGTTCTACTATTCTACACAGGGTGAGCTGAAAGGAAAATATTGAATCAATCTTCTTCTAAAAGCGACACAAATATTTAGACTTGGGTATAATGATTTGTCTAATAATAGAATTCCTTTTTATGTTACCAGTAGACAAACGAAGATGGCCTTGACTTGGTAAATTGGAGAGTTAAAATGCTTGTAAAAGTTGTAAAGAAAAGTGATAAATTTGAGACTTAGAGAGTGGCCTATTAGTTATCAATTACTAGCCTTGGTACCTACTAATTTCAATACTAAAAGGTGGACCGAGTGTTTTAACGCTTTAAAAAATATTACCATGTTTAAGGAGAATATGACATATCGTAATGATGCATTTCAAATTTATTTCCAAATTTAAATAAATAGGAAGCAAACTAGTACTAATACATCAATTTTAACTCGTGCTTTAAAATTTTGTAAATTTAATTTTCCCTACTTCATTTTTCAACATTTTTCTTAGTTTTAATACAACTCAAATTTATCTCACCTTCAGATTTTATAAATATAAAAAATATGATCATTATTACTTGAAATTACCTTAAACTAGATGATTACACAATGAAATACAAGGGTTAGTAATTGTGCACTCTTGCATGAGGCCCACGTGTCCTTCCCTCCTTGGTCTCTAATGCAAGACTTGGACAAAACCCCTTCCCAATAATCAATTGGATTAATTTCTCATTATTCTCATTTGAGCTTCATGGTTCACTCTACACAAAGGAAACAAAACACATGGTTGGTTATGGCTTCAAATACTCTATGTTTTCTATTTCTTCATCAGTAAAATGTTTGGATAATAGGTTCTTCACTCCTAGAGTACTTGGTTTAAAAAATATAGCTAACAAAGCATGCACATCTTGTATTCAACCTCCTAAAACTAAATGATACATTATTGAGCCTTTGGAGAATCTATGTATTTGATTTTGATTTGGTTGAAGGGCCACTTTGGTAGTTGTCACTAATGACAGTCAATAAACCACTTGGCTTGATCACTTGACTTAGACTGTGAATCTAGTTCATGGGAGATCAACTAGAGAACATTCATGGTGTACTTACCCTAAAGGTGGTATTTCCAAGCATTTTCAAAAACATACAACTATAATTATTTGTGAAGATTTCTACTATGACCCATGACATTCTTTTTTCTGTCTTTGACAAATGAATTTCCATGTATATTTATGAAGCACTAACATTTGTGACCGTGGAACTATCTGAGCATGGTAAGCTAGCAAGCATTTACAACGAGCAAGCTCATTTCACTTAGCATATGCCATACATCCTCACATGCATTCCAACAATTTTAGACCTAGAAATATTATTGAATCAAGAAGACTTATGACTCTAACTAAAGTCTATGTGGAACAAAGACATGTGAGGGAGTACACATATAAGTTTAAGTTTCACTGCTCCACACAATGTGGGCCCAAAAGGAAATATTTAATTTTTAATCGTGTTGGGAAAACAACCCAAATATTTAGATTTGAGTATAATTATTTCCCTAGTCATAGAATCTCTTCTTTCATTACGTGGAAATAAATGAAGCTACTTGGATGCATGGAAGACAAATATAAACCTGAAAGTAGATACACTTGGCTATAAATTATAACTAATAAAGTTGTGGTAAATAAATTAGCCACAACTCACAAATTATTGTTTATCTTTTTTACAAGTAATAAAATAGTGCAATAATGGCTAGAAAAGGTAATAGTTTCAAATTACTGTGATTTTACATTTGAGTAACTCACCTTCAAATTTTATAAATATAAAAAAAAAATATTATATATATATATATTATATATATATATATTGATGATTATTACTTGAAAAACCTTAAACTTGACTATTAAACAATGATATACAAGGGTTAATCAATGTGAAATCTTGCATGAGGCCCACACGTCGTTCTCTCCTCATCTCAAATGTAAGACTTGGACAAAACCCCTTCCCAATAACCAATTTGGTTAATTTCTCATTTGTTTCATGGTTCACTCTACACAGAGAAAATGAAACACTCGGTTAGTTGTGGCTTCAAATACTCTTTTTTTTTTATAATTCTTTGTCTACAAAACACCTAGATAATGGGTTCTTGACTCTTGCAGTACTTGATTTAGAAAAGTCAGCTAACAAATCATACACATCTTGTATTCATCCACCTGAAATTGAATGATACATTATCAAGCCTTTGATGAATCTTTGTATTTGATTTTGAATTGGTTGAAGGGTCACTGTGATAGTTGTCACTAGTGACAGTCGATAAACCACTTGGCTTCACCACTTGACTCAATCTATGAATCCAGTTCAAGAGTGGTCAAATGGAGCAAAGTTGTGGTGTACCTAGCCTAAGAATGGTCTTGCTAAGCATTTTTAGATACACATAACTATAATTGTTTATGAATATTTTAATTATGACTTATGACATTCTTTGTTACGTCTTTGATTGATGCATTTCCATGTATATTTATGAACCACTAACATCAGTTATTGCAGAACTATCTGAGAACAATTAGCTAGGAAGAATTTACATTGAGCAAACCCATTTCTCTTATCATATGCCATACATCTTCACATGCCTTCTAGCATTTTTAGACAGCAAGATTATTGAATCAAGAAGACTTATGACTCTAGCTAAAGTCTATGCGGAACAAAGGCATGTGCAGGAATACACATATAAGGGTAAGTTTCATTGCTACACACAAAGTGGGGCCAAAAGGAAATATTTGATTTGTAATTGTGTTGGGAAAGAAACCTAGATATTTAGACTTGCATATAATGTTTTCTCTAGCCATAGAATATCTTCTTGCATTACTTGGGGATAAATGAACCTACTTGGATGCATGAAAGACATATATAGACCCCAAAGTAGCTATAGTTGGCTGTAAATTATAAATAATAAAATTGTCGTAAATAAATTAACAACAACTCCTAATTTTTTTTGTAAGTAATAAAAAATGCAATAATGGCTAAAAAAGGTAATAGTTTCAGACAATTGTTTTATAAACTTTAATCTATGTATTTTTTTTTCATAGTTTCTACAACTCTATTTCATAACAAGTTTTGCAACTCTTCCTATGATGTTAAATGACTAGTAAGTTTAATAAATATTTGTAGCATGTAACTTGAAACATAAGAAATATCAAATGCATCTAAATAGAGAAAAAACAAAACACAAAAAAGAAACCCAACAAAATATGATAGAAATTTAAACATCAAATAAAGAATGGGGGTTTTTCCTACTGCTAGACTATTTTGGGTTTTCTTTTTGTATGAAGAAGAATTTGACCATATTGAAGGAAAGAATGTGACTACCAAGTCTAATGAAATTAATTAAGAAGGCATTAATCTCTAGCATACAATATTACACTCACTTTACCCAAATTTTGTGCACAGTGAAAGTCATTATTGAACAAATATGTGTCGAGTTGAAATATGTGAAGAACAAAGACATTCATGGAACTGAAGTATGAGTGGAAGTGCAACCATAAAAGGGTAAGTTGCACTGCTTCGCACAAGATGAGCCCAAAAGAAAATATTGGAAATTGTGGTCCATATATCTAGACTTGTGTGTAAAGATTTCTCTAGTTAGAGAATTCCTTTCTGCCTTTTGCGGGGAGAAATGAAGATGGCCTTCACCTAGTAAATGGAGAGTTAAGGACAAACATGTGTGGAACTAGAATATATGCGCAAGTGAAAAGATACAATTGTAAGTTCCACTGGTCCGTACAAGGAGAGACAAAAAAGATATTATCGAATACACAATTGTATTGCAAAAATTACCCATATATCAGACGTAGGTCTAGATATCTTACTAAGTCTAACACAAAAAAATATTACAAAGTCTAACACAATTACCTTAGAATACATGAACATTTAGCATACAAGATTATACTTTCACTCTAGTTAAATTTTACATAGTTAAAGTTTGTACACAACAAAGACGTGTAGAACTAAAATTTGTGTGGAACAAAGATATGTGTAGAATTAAAGTATGTGTAGGAGTGCAGAGGTAAAATGGTAAGTTCCACTACTTCGCACAAGGTGAGCCCAAAATAAAATATTGAATCCATAATCATATTGGAATTCATCACTCTAAATAAATTATGCATAGTTAAAATATGTACAAAAAAACACGTGCAAAACTAAAATGTGCATAACAAAATCAAGTGCGGAACAAAAGTATGTATGGAAGTGCGGACATAAAAGTGTAAGTTCCATTTCTCCACACAAGGTGAGCCCAAAATAAAACATTGAATCTATAATCATATTTGAGAAGGCATCCTAGATATTTATACTTGGGTGCAATGATTTCGCTAGTCATAGAATTTGTTTTCGCATTATGTGGAGACAAATGAAGATGACCTTCACCTAGTAAATTGGAAAGTTAAAACCCTTGTAAAAGTGATAATTAAAAGTTAGAGAATGGCCTTCAGTTATGAATTAGTAGCCTTGGTAACTGGTAATTTAAATACTGAAAGGGGGACAAAGGATTGAATCGCTTCAAAAAATATTTCCAAATCTAAGACAATTACCTAAGAAGGCATGAATATTTAACATACAATTGTAAGATACACAAATTAGGACAAACCATAAGACACAATAATAATGAAATTACCAAAAGAAAGCTAATGATTTCAGATATTGGTTTCAAGCACTAACATTCATGCATTTCAAATTTATTTTTTTTCACTTTTGTGAAATAATTTAATGATTGGTATCACCCTATTAGCTCAACATCATATAATTGCTATATTTATATGTGTATACACAGAGCACAAGGATACTTTGTAGTCCATTCTACTAGCCTCAATAGGGTTACTTGAAGGTGACTAGGTCATTGTCACCTATTCAATGGTCATGTCCACAACCACAAACATATATAGAAAACATAAAATTGAAAGAATTGAAATGATTTTAGTTATTGAAGCCACATTTCTCTTCCACTCAAGCCTGATGTGATTAACTGAAAGTGAAATACAAGAAATTATTACAATACATAACATAACATTTGATGTCATGCTACGAGAGTTTTATAAAGTGTTCCTGCTTCGAAAACTCTTACCAACCCTAATAGAATTACCCAAGAAGACATGAATTTCTAACATAAAAGAATCATAAGACCTACTACTAAGGTCACTTAGACTACAACTATATTGTATTAATGTTAACTAAATTCATGCTTCACATTCCATAGAAGCAGGTGATAAGCCCACCAAATCCTTATAACTTGAAACACACAAACAAATGCACATTGCAAATCCAACTTGAAACACAAACTAATTTTAATGCAATCACCTAAGAATGTGTGAATATTTAGCATAGAAGATTATACTTTCACTCTAACTAAATTGTACACATTTAAAGTATGTATAGAGCAAAGACCCACAAAACTAGAATCCGTGTGGAACAAAGACATGCGCAAAACTAAATTATGTGCAGAAGTGCATACATAAAAGGGTAAGTTCCATTGCTCTTCATAAAGTGAGTGTAATGACAAATATTTAATTTATAATCGTATTGGAAATTATCACCCTAGCTATATCGTACATAGTTAAAATCTATATGGAACAAAGATGTGCATAATTGAAATGTGCACAACAAAATCAAATGTGAAACCAAAGTTTGTGCGAAAGTGCAAAGGGTAATTTCCACTACTTCACACAAGGTGATGCAAAAATAAAATATTGAATCTATAATCGTACTGGAAAAGACTGCCCAAATACCTAGACTTGGGTCTAATGATTTCTCTAATCACATAATTCCTTCTTTGGTTATGTGGAGACAAATGAACGTGACCTTCACTTGGTAAATTGGATAGTTAAAACCCTTGTAAAATTGTTAAATAAGTAATAATTGAAAGTTAGAGCATGACCTATCAGTTATGAATTAGTAGTCTTTATATCTGGTAATTTCAACACTAAAAGGGGGACTAATGATTGAAACACTTTAAAAAATCTTACCAACTCTTACACAATTACCTAAGAAAGCATGACTTTTTAACATACAATTGTAAGATACACAAATCTTGGCCAAGCATAAGACATACAATTTTTAAAATGCAATTATCAAAAGAAAGTTTATAATTTCATATATCAGTGTCAAGTTATTGATATTCACACATTTCAAATTTATTTATTTTTCACTTGTCTGAAATAATTTAATGATTGGTATCATCATATTAGTTAAACATTATATAATTGATATATTTGTATATGTACATACAACACACAAAATAATGAGTCGTCTCAGCCCATTCCGCTAGCCTCGATAGGGTTACTTGAAGGCGGCTAGGTCACTGTCACCTGTTTGGTGGCCATGTCCACAACCACAAACATAAACAAAAAACATTTAGCTCTTGAAGCCACACATTTGCTCCATTCAAGCCCAATGCAATTAACCGAAAGTGAAATATGTGAAAGCCTTATGATACATAACAAAAGATTTCACATTGTGCCACAAGATTTTTATAAAGTGTGGCCCTCTTCGAAAAATCTTACCAACCCTAATGCAATTAACTAAGAGACATGACTTTCTAAACAAAAATCACTAGACACACATATCAGAACAAAGAATAAGACCTACTACTAATGTCATTTAGGCTACAACTATATTGTATTAATGTTAATTGGATTGTTGCTTTATAATTTACGTGATTGTATTACTATTAACTAAATTGTTGCTTCACACTCCACGAAAGCATACTCTTAAGCCCACCAAATCCATGTAACTTGAAACACAATGCACATTGTGAAACCAAATCGAAACAAATAAACTAATAAATGCATGTAAGGCATATGAGTAAGATACCTTAGACTATGACTATATTGTATAAATGTCAATTGAACTCTTGCTTCATATTTTACGATATTGTAATAATGTTAATTGAATTTTTACTTTGTACTTCACAGAAGCAGATTGTTAAGCCCACCAAATACACGTAACTTGAAACACAAATTGACAAATACATTAAACAATGTAAAATAAAACCACAAGAAAAAACCTAGCAAAATGTAATTCAACTTGAAATGTATTGAAAATAAATGGTTTTCAAACAAAAAAAGATGTACTTATCAATTTCACTGCTCTATATTTTTTTCTTTTTGCTCACTGCTTTACACACTTTAATCTTTGTATTATTTATTCTCCACGCTTTTCTGTAACTCTTCTTCATAACAAGTTTCACAACTATTTTCAAAATTCTACATCACCAATGGACTTTACAAATGCACCTCCACTTCTCAACGTCGAGTTTTATAGGATGAATCACAAAATGTCCCCTCTGCAATTGAGGTGATATATTGAATATTCAAGATGTGTTACTATTTCCACAAATAAATATTGGGATTGATGAACAATATTTTTAAATGCGTAGAATGCAAATTTCTTTAATTAAATTTTGATATTCACTCCCACACCTCAATGAAATGCCACTTAATTTTCCTTCAATTAAATTTTGGTTATAATTAACTCCTAAACAAAGTTTTTATCATCAATTCTCTTCTTGAAATAATATTTATATTAACAAGAACACATATAGTCTCGAATAAACATGTCATTATGCACTATTTCATTTCTAACTTCGCAAAACACAAGGCACTTATTCTACTCTTTGTTATTACTTTCAAATACCTTTTGTCACATAAAAACTCACACGTGTCATAGACCACTTCACTTTTTTTGTATTTTTGAAATATATATGTGTGTGTGTGTGTGTTTTGTTCCTATGTGACCCCATGTAATTAAACTTTTCAAGTATCTTAGTTAATTAAAAAATTGCAATTTCATTTCGGAAAAATAAAAAGATCAATTATTCTATTTGTAATAATTTCATAAATATTGTCTTTTACATAACTATAGCAAATTATAGTGAATTGGGAAATTTTCCAAAGTCAACTATGTTTATTGCAAAGGTTGACTGAAAATTGATTTCTATAGTCTCTATGACAAATAAAATAAAGTCCTTGTCTACCGAAGCCACAAATTCACCCCGATGACAAATTTCTTGTCAAATTCAAAAAATCAGAATGCCTTAGTGTTTGAATTTTTTTGGATTATGGAAATAGATTCAACACTATCAAAAACCCTTGTAGCACCTAAAATCCTCAAGTCTAACAACTCTAACCAAGAATTTCAAAAAAAATATTAAATTGTATTATAATCTTGCCAAAATTTTTATTGTTTTCTTGGCTAATTTATAAACTCTTTATCCTATGCTTAAATATATACATATTTAAATAATAAACAACTAAAAATGTAAACTTATTATTAAATAACCAATTTTAAAAATTAGTAATTTTATTTTTATTTTGAGAAAACAAAAAGAAACCCAAATGTTGCTATTAGTAGCAACATTTGGTAAAGCAACAAGATTTGTTGATTTTCTTCAAAAAAAGAATTGGTTGATTTTCTTCATATTTTTCCCTAGGCATATTTCATTATTCCATTTTCCTTTTAAAGCATATCCATATATCGAAATCTAAGAAAAAAGTTGATTAACTTTGATGATGAATGGTAGTTAAGCGGATGGCAAGGCTACCCATGAGCTCCTTTGTTCCAAAATTATACAATTTCTTCTTTTATGATTATATCATATCTATGGCTTCAAAGTTGTGCAAACTTTTCATTCTCAACATTCGTTCTAGTTTGTATTTTGCATAAGGAATTTGTAGCTTCACCTCCTTTACTTGACACAGACAAACAATTTAGGATATGCCATGCATTTCTTCCCAAATGTTTGTGACTCTTAACGATTTTTGGTACTATTAATTACAAAAGTTGATGTACTTTCCAATTGGCCTTCAAAGCCAATGGGATGAAGTCCATGTCTTTCAAAGAATGATAGGTGATGAAAGCTACGTCCAAATAACAGTGGGGGTTTTGAAAATTTGATTTCTTTCCTGCTTCCATGGATTTCCAGTAAACTTTTGGTTTTTCTCCTAAGGGGGTTTATTTGAATTTTGAATGGCTATTGTTGCTTTTCATTCTAATTTTTCTGTTATTGCCCATTCTCGACGCATTAATGGAATTATTTGGATTCCATTGTTGCTGGTTTGATTGGCCTTTTGCAATTTATGGCATTTCATCAGGGCTTGTAATTCTGGGTTGAAATTTAGAATTAAACTTTCAAGAATAACATAAATAGCACCCCTTCACTTATAGTCAAATTTGAAAATCAAACTTCAACGGAATTTAATCTATCTCTCCTGCCTACTGAGTCTGTCCTATCTACTGAGTCTAAGAAATTATTTCAAGTTTGTTGGGTTTAATCCTTTTAAATTGAAAAATTATATTTCTTTCAAAAGAACTATAGATATAAATTTGATATTTCACATTATAAGCTAGTTATGCAATTATTGCACTTAACTATAAGTTACATGGGATTCGCTTAGTCTGTCCTTTTACATTTCAACACTACCCACCTTAATTAGTTAGAGGCTCATTGGTACTTTGTCTTAGAAATTCTATTAGGAATAGGTGATATATATATCCATACCCGTGAATTGTAGTTTGTTTTGCGAACACTCAACTCTTCAAGACTTAATCTAGAGATGTGAATGACACAATGATGGTAGTTAATAACATCCAACATTAGCAACAAGGAGATGGGAAATTTGGGGGAAAAAATGGCAACACAACTATTGAAATTTGGGTAGCTTGGAAGGTATTTTCGAGTGGAGAAAAACCAAAAAAAGGATTTTTTTTTTTTTTTGGGAGAAGTACCCAAGGTTTGGGGTTTTGGACCCAAAGCAGTGGGCTTGGAACCCAAAGTAATTAATTTTTTATTCTAATTTTTTATTGTGTGGTAAATAGGGGTTTCTTGAAGGAAAAAGAAGACCCCCAATACACTCACAGAATATCTATAAATATAGGCCAAAAGAGAGACCTAGTCACAAGTGAGATGGACTTCATTTGTGAAGAATGAGAGCCCTAGAATAGTTGTAGAACTTAGAGGATAACCACTAGTATGAGGATGAGTTAGGAATGGATTGTTTTCTTGAGAAGGAATAATAGTAGGACGCTAAGTTAGGAAGGGATGGTGTTCCAAATTTAGCAAGAAGTGTGATCTATATTAAGATGCCTAATTGGGTTAGCAAGCCACATTCAGCAAGGAGGGAGGCCAAAGTTTGCTTGACAAGGAAACCAAGTTAGCTGCAAGGGATAAGTAGGCAGAGGGTTTGTTTGTGGAGGGTCGAGACCTCGATACAAGGCTACGGTTGGATGTAGAAGAAGTCTTGGTTAAGGCTAGAAAGAAGTTTTTCATGGCATATTAGGGATGGTTGCGGGATTTAGAATGTGCTCGAGAAGGCCATAGGCCCGGCTAAGTAGGCCCAAAGGGGGGGGTTGATTTGCATATTAGGGTTGTTGTAGAAGCATGTCTTGGTTAAGAGGCTAGTTGAGTGTGTTCTAAAGGGGACGAAGCCTAAATAAGGGTGACCATGGGCTGTTTTGAGGGGGTTGTTGTAACACCCTCCTCCCATATCGACACAAGTAACCATGCCAACTGGGGTAAACATGAGATGAGAGGTTACTATGATCATATTTGACCTCCTAGGTGACCTTAAGGAAGTGGAATCAACATAACATCATACACAGTCATCCAACATCATCAAACAAACCCTCTAGGGACAAGTCAGCCACTCAAACAGCTTGTCCCTGGGTCCCACTATTTTTCTAGACCACTGAAACCATAGTAGCTCTCATGCTATGGGAAAGGGAGTGACCATAGACCTAAATTCGCTCTCATAGGCCTGCATGCCAGCGACTGTGGACCAAACATGCTAGTTCTATGGCACCGACCCTGGGATTTAAGCCACTTTTTCAGGCCCAGAGCCTAGCCCTCTACCTAGAACGGAATGATAACTTGAAATAAAGAAAAGTACAGGGAAACAATTAAGAAAAATCAATAAACTCAACACGACCTTAACCAAACCCCTACTAGCCATGACAAGCATTTCATCAAACATATTGTCAAGATGTAAACTACAGGTGTAAACAACAGAATTAAGTGTAGGGATCTCATACTTATCTGAGAATCACCATGAACCATTGTTTCCTCATGTCATTTGTTGCCTTATCACTTATTAGGTCATAGATACAATATCCATTCAAATACAAGTAAAAACATGTTGAGATCCATACATAGCTGTTTTCACAAAATATACATATAACCAGCA